>MU228305.1:432687-494266 GCA_018584345.1 Thuja plicata
GGTATCAGAGCTTTGGTCTCTTGAAAAAGTTTGAAGGTACTTGGAGCAAAAGATCAAGATGTATAAAAGGGAGGTACCAAAGTTGAACAAGGACAACTTTCCAGCATGGCAAAGTTTGATGAAATTTCACTTGGCTGGTGTTGGTGATTCTATTAAATGTCTTTTTGATCAAGAATATGTAGCCCCTATAGGAGCTCTCAATGCTGCACAGTTAAGAGAAAAGAAAGAACATAATCAAGAAATGTTGGAGATTGCATCATCCCTGAACTTTCATGAGTTTAATGACATAAAGGACTATACAAGCACAAAGAAAATGTGGGATACAATTTACACCATCTATGGAGGTGACACAAATGTGCTAAGAGCCAAATCTGAAAACTTGAGAGGTAAGTTTGATGAAATGAAAATGCAAGAAGGAGAAAATATAGTTTCATATTATGGTAGGATAAAGGAAGTTGTAAATGCTATTAGAGGAGCTAAAGGAACCATTGATGATAAAACTATCATGATTAAGGTAATGAGAATAGTTCTTCATATTTATGCTATTAGAGTATCTACAATTCAATAATTGAGATGTACTTCTAACAACAATTTGACTTTGGAAATTTTGGTAGGCAGACTTACTGCATTTGAGATGTCAAATTTTGATAACTATACTCCACAAGCCATTGAATCTGCATTCAAGTCCCAAATGGTCCTCAACAAATCAAACAAAGGAAAGAAATGTGTGGATAGTGATAGCGACACTTTTGATGATGATCTAGAAGAACTTGAGGCACTTATGGCAAGAAGAATATCAAGAGGAAAAGGAAAATTCAAAGGTAAACTTCCTATTATTTGTTTTTCATGTAACAAAGTTGGTCATATCATTGCAAGATGTCCTGATAATAATGACAAAGATGAGAGAAGAGACAGCAAGTATAAAGACAGAAAGGATGACCGAGACTTCAGGAAGTAGAAGGATTACAAAGAAAAAGGTAAGAATTCTTACCATATAGCTGAAGAAGCTTCTGACAATGATTCTAAAAAAATTGATGAAAATGATATAGAAGTTGTGTATGTTGCAATGAAAGATGATTCTATTGATGATGATGAAAAAAATGTACTAATTTCTTATATGAGTAAAGGTGATCGTTGGATTATTGACAGTGGTTGTTCACATCACATGATCGGTGATAAAGACAAATTTGAAACCTTAGATCAGTGTAAAGGTGCTTATGTTAAATTTGGAAATGATACACCATGTCGTGTTAAAGGGAAAGGATCAATTCAATTAACTGACAAAATTAGATGTGATGATATATATTGGGTTGATGATCTTAAGTATAATTTATTGAGTGTTTCACAGCTAAATACTTCTAGTTACAGAGTTGAATTCCATCACAGGAAAGTGAAGATCTATGATGCCAATGGAGAATTAGTTAGAGGTGGTGAGAAAACAAAAGGTAACTTCTTCTATCTGGATTTAGCTGATGAGACATGCTTGTTTGCACAATATAATGATGTTTGGTTATGGCATAAAAGGTTGTGTCATGTAAACTTTGATAACTTTTTAAGCATAAGAAAATTGAAAAAGGTTAGAGGGCTGCCTAAGTTAAAGAAACCTAAAAATACAATGTGCAAGCAGTGTCAATTAGGAAAGATGACTAAATCTAGTTTCAAAAGCTAAACTCATACTTCTGAGAATATTCTAGAATTGGTTCATACTGACCTTTGTGGACCTATTGGTGAGAAAATTTACTATGGAGACAAATATTTTATCTTATTTGTTGATGATTACTCTAGAATGATGACCGTTATGTTTCTTAAAGAAAAATATGATGCATTCCAGTTGTTTAAGTGGTACTTGGCAAAAGTTGAAAAGGAGACAGGTAAGAGTCTGAAATTTTTGAGATTTGACAAAGGAGGAAAGTTTATTTCTAATGAGTTTAACAAGTTTTGCAATGACAAAGGGATAAAAAGATAGATGTCTACACCTAGGACTCCACCACATAATGGTATAGCTGAAAGAAGAAACAGATCTATCATGGATTGTGCTAGAACAGTAATGGTGGAGAAAAATGTTGCATAGAAATATTGGAGAGAAGCTATAAGTACAACAGTTTATACCATGAATAGAGTACAAGTCAATAAAGGTACAAATACTAAAACTTATGAGCTATGGTATGGATATGCACCTAGTGTAAGCTACTTTAAAGTTTTTGAAAGTAGATGTTTCATACTGAAGGATAACAGAAATGGAAAAATTGATGCTAAAGGTGAGGAAGGCATATTCCTTGGATATTAAACTAAGAGTAAGGCATATAAGTGTTTGAATTCTAACACTAACAAAATTGTCGAAAGTGCAAATGTTAGAATTGATGAATATGTAGAAAGAAATGAAGAAGAAACCATGACTGAGCCTGAGAGTTACGAATCATTCACCTATCCTGATGAGGTAGATTCTAACAAATTACCTGAAACTAAAACTGAAGTTGCCGAGCAACAGTCTACACCTGTCGAGTCACAGAACAAAATTGCTGGGCAACATGAGGTGACTATCAAGCTATCTGATGGAGATGTCGAGTCACAATTTCAACCTAAATTAAACATGAATGATCAATCTGAAGCACAGAAAGAACCTACTTTTTCATAATATGTTAGAAGGCACCATAAACCTGATCAAATCATAGGAGAAAAAGATTCTGCAGTCATGACAAGAGGTAAATTGAGAGAAGATACCTGCTTGTTATGCGATTTTGAGCCTAAAATAGTAAAATATGCCTTAGACAATGAAGACTGAATTCAAGCCATGAACAAAGAAATTGAACAGATTGAAAAGAATAATACTTGGAAACTTGTACCTAGGCCGATTGATAAAAATGTAATTGGTACTAAGTGGGTATTCAGAAACAAGCTGAATGAACATGGACAGGTAACAAGAAACAAAGCTAGACTGGTATGCAAGGGTTATGCACAAGAGGAAGGAATTGATTATGGAGAAATATTCTCCCCAGTTGCAAGATTGGAAGGTGTCAAAACCTTACTTGCATATGCAGCCTACAAAGGATTTAAAGTCTATCAAATGGATGTGAAGTCAACATTTCTAAATGAAATATTAGAAGAAGTCTACATTGAACAAGATGATGAATTTGTAGACCCAAGCAAAAGGAATATGGTTTGCAAGCTACACAAAGCACTATATGGACTAAAGCAAGCACCCAGAGCATGGTATGAAAGATTGCACAACTATTTGATGAAGATTGGATTTGCAAGAACAAATGACAAAAACAATCTATATTTGAAGATAGAGCAAAGTAAAGGTACTTTATTAGCTGAAATTTTTGTTGATGACATTATCTTTTGTGGAAAAGATATGTTATGCCAAGCATTTGCAAAGGAGATGCAAACTGAATTTGAGATGTCTTTGTTTGGTGAGATATTTTTTGTTGGCTTATAAATATATCAGATGAAGAATGGTATCTATATTACTCAATCAAAATATGTCAAAGAGATACTAATTTTTTTTGGAATGGAAGATTCAAAACTAGTGAGTACTCCCATGGCTATTGGACATAAGTTAACCAAAAATGATGAGACAAAAGAAGTAAATAAAACACTGTACATATCAATGATTGGAAAGCTACAATATGTTGTACATAGTAGACCTAATATTGCATTAGCTATTGGTATTATTGCTAGATTTTCTACTAATCCCAAGGAAACTCATATGATGGCAGTAAAAAGGATTCAGAGATATTTGAAAGGAACAGATGAATATGGTCTATATTACAGAAGGAATGAGAAATTTGAACTTAGAGTTTATACTGATTCTGATTGGGCTGGAAATGTAGATGACAAAAAAAGCACAACAGCAGGAGAATTTCTTTTGGGAAAAAGATTAGTTTCATGGACAAGAAAGAAATATAACTACACCTCACAATCTATAGCTAAAGCTGAGTATGTGGCAAAAATAGTTAATTGCTCTAATATTGTGTGGTTGAAGATACTACTGAAAGGTATGAAAGAAGAGATCACAGAACCAGTTTTCATATATTGTGATAAAATGAGTGCCATTAATATTTCAAAGGACCCTATAATGCACTCTAAGACAAAGCATATAGCTATCAAGTATCATTACTTGAGGGAGCTAGTTCAGAAGAAGGAAGTGAGACTGGAATATGTGAACACTAAGGAACAATTAGCAGATATATTTACAAAGGCACTACCCAAGGATGCTCATGAGTATCTGTGAGGTAAATTAGGGGTAATCCCCCTAACCAAAGCTAATTAATTCAGAATGGTACTGTTGCATCAAATATTATATTCAGAATATTTTTCACATTGATGCATAGACAGTCACACTTTAGGATGCTGCCTAAAGTTGTGAAATACAGACTAAGACAAAAAAGTGGATCAGTCATAAGCAAGATGACAGGAACATGATACATAGTTTAGAATAGAAGAATCTACATGATGAAGATGTCAACATCTTTGGCATTGTTGTCAAAGAGGGAGAAGTTTATTGAAAGAGGGAGAATTATACCGAGAAAGATACAAAGAGAGTTTACTACTTAGAGGAAAAGAGATTGATGAATAAAAACAAAAAAACATCAGTGTGATCATAGACACAGAGGGAGAAAAGTTTTACAGATGAGAATCAAAATAAAGCTAAAGACATTAATGAAGATTTTTTCATACCAAGGAACATAGGAAGAATTTTTTTTGGATTGTATGGTAACTATGTTTGTAATATTATTGTTTTATTGTTTTGTGTTGCCATCAATGCCAAACAGGGAGATTGTTAGAAATATTGTTTGGAAAGCTACAATGGAAACAATTATTGTTTTGTCATTGATCTCAAAAATTAACTGGTTAGAATATTGCTATCTGTTTGAGTACCATATCTATTGATTGATGGAGGAGATTTAACAAGAAGACCAAGAAGAATGGTTGAGTTATGAGGAATTACAAAGGGTACTTTATCAGTTGGCACATTGGAAAAGTGATATGTTGTTTATCTTTCACTGATAGTTTACTCAGAATAGTTTATGCTGAGAAATTTTTGTGTCAGCCGAGCACCAGTGTCTGCTGAGCATATTTTCTTATATGTGCCGAGCGTCAGTAAATTGCCGAGGAACATAGTGTTGGCTGAGCAACAGTATTTTGACGATTGATGAGATTTAAGATCTCTAGATGACATAGTTGATTTTATTGGGATATGTAAAGTTTATTAAGGATAAGCACATTTGATCTACACTATGTAAATGCATGGGTAACTGTAATTAATGCATGGATCAAAGATTTAATTGGTGATTGTATTGGAGAAATAAATTAAATGTAATGATGAAAAAATCTGTTGGATCTGACCTAACCTAAGATATACGATCTTAATTAAGTGGAAAAAGATGTATCTAACCTAGATGGAGAGGTATATGATAACCTCAAGGGGTTATTCAGAGAAGCAAAGAAGTTAGCTATGTATGCAGAGTATGTAAGAGGATTGCATGGTTAATTGACTGACTAGCAAGATCTAAGAAAATAAGGCTAAGTAGAGAAGCAGAGAGAGGTTGCTTGATGAATTCCCAAGTAGATCTAAAGTTTAAGATGAGAATGGAGGTCACTCAGTGAATTAGCATTAGAGCTAGATTGGATTTGGATTGCAAAGTAAGTTGTATGAATCAGATCAAACCTGATGATTACTTTCTAACCATTGTATCAGTTGAAATCCAGGTTGTCTTAACCATCATTGTATAAATCCTTTGATCAAGGTGACATTCAGATTGGAATGTTCTAAGTCCTCTAAGAAGGCCACTCCTGAAAGGGTGATTAAATCCTTTAACCACGTCACATTTAGCAATGTGTTTTGTAACCTTTAACACGGTTGGCTCTTAACAAGGCATCACTTCAGAAGAGTGAAAACTTGATAGCATGTTATTGGTGGTTTTTCCCAAATTGGGTTTCCACATTAAATACTGGTGTCAACTTGTGTGAATGTTTATATTGTGTTTTACTGTTAATTTTCTGCAAGCTTATTTCATTTGAACAGTAAACTGCATACTTATACTGTTGACTTATGTTATCACTACCGAGCATATCTGAGTTGTTTAATTTGGTATAAAGTTTCAATGGGCACATCTAGACCTATGGATAAATGATTCACCCCCCCTCTCAGTTATTATAAATTAATTCTAACAATTATTTTACTATTATTTGTGGAAAATTCTTTCTCAGCGCAATTGAAATCAGGTGGTATAGCCATCTGAAGAAACTGGTTTACTGTCCAAAATGGCCCTCCCTCATGCACCTTAAATATTGCTGGCCTAGGAAAACAACCTGAAGTCCACATGGATAACTGATACATAGTATTTTTATTTATAAGGGAAATTAATGCAAAGTAAAAGCTTTGCAACAAGAGCAGTATCAACTGTCAGAGAAAAATTTGCATCTCCACAGTGAGAGTTAAATAGTTGTTGATCCACACTTAACAGTATAGAAAGCTCGGCCCAAGATTCAAGAGATTTTGGATAAAAAACATGAAGGTAGTCACCATCAAAATTTGCACCAAAATCTCTTGAATCTTGAGCCGATCTTTCTGTACTGTTAAGTGTGGATCAACAACTGTTTAACTCTCACTATGGTGACACGAATTTTGCTCTGATAGTTGATACTTCTCTTGCTGCAAAGCTTTTACCTTGCATTAATTTGCCTTATAAATAAAAATACCATGTATCAGTTATCCATGTGGACTTCAAGTTGTTTACCTAGCCAGTAATATTTAAGGTGCATGAGGGAGGGCCATTTTGGACAGTAAACTAGTTTCTTTAGATGGCTATACCAATTGATTTCAATTGTGCACTGAGAAAGAGTTTTCCATAAATAATAGTGAAATAATATCCCCCAATGGTACCTGAATCAGCTAGTCAAAATTTTGACAGACATTTGTCTGATGTTCGACATAAAATGGTCTATCTATCGACCAGTCTATGTCAAAATTTAGTGTCATGGGTTTGGCATCCTGGTCGGATAGGTCAAACATTTTGACAGACATTGGTCTAATGTTCGACACAAAATAATCTATCTATTGACCATTCTGTGTCAAAATTTAGTGTCATGGGTTTCGCATCCTGGTCGGATAGGTCAAACATTTCAATAGACATTGGTCTAATGTTTGACACAAAATAATCTATCTATCGACCATTCTGTGTCAAAATTTAGTGTCGAGGGTTTGGCATCCTAGTCGTGTAGGTCAAACATTTTGACAGACATTAGTCTAAAGTTCAATGAATAAACTTATCATTTTTAGATATTAATTTTGACCAAGTGTGGCATAGAACATTCAACCTTAAGTACATTGTGTCAAACGTTAGACTAGAAAAATAGCGACAAAATCATTTGTGGATTGTTTGACCATTATTAGTAGAAAACTAGATGAAATAAAGGTAAAAAATTGACCTCAAATGTATTAGTGTGTGTATGCAATCTTTAAACTCTGAGCACATCAAGTTCTTGTGTTCTACATGGAAGCACCTTTCCAATGTTCTTTATATCTTGTGTGAAGCTTATTGTGTCACCACTATATCTATACTGGTCTCCAAAAAATTGGGTTACCTGAAATACCGAGTTCACTCTAGCAATGAGCATTGCTTCCACCCGGGTTAGTCTTTTAAACACAACGGGTTGTTCTCTTGGATCCATGTTTTTCAATGACGAGAATTGGTGTATGCCTTTCTCATTGAAGCATATTTTTCAAGTGGAATTAGAATTTGATGATTGAATAAGAATGCTTGGATAACATTCATTTCATATGCATATGTCTTTAGGTTGGATAGTGCATTTATCTGTCATTTGAATCTTTTCAAAGCTATTATGAAGTTAACATTATTGCTGTATAATGTTGTATATTTTGTTTGTGGCTTCTTTTGAGCATGTTCACCTTGGCATATTTTTATCACTATGTTTTGAATATGTTTCTATGCATTTATCTCCTCTTTATGGTGAGATTAATAGCATTGACATGCTATACGATTTTGCAGTCTTTGGGTTTCTGTTTGTTATGGATTTATTTGAATTTTTTCTATTTTTCTAATACATCAAAAACTATCTATTTCCTCTTTGTGGCAAGCATAGTAAGTTCTACTTCTCTTACATGCTTGTAGTCTTTCAAACTCTACCTTTTGGGAATCAAATTGACTTTTCCCTATGTTAGATTCCATGATCTGTATTCTAAAAATGGTAAGATAAATGACTAAAAATTTGATTAAAGTAGAGCTATAGAACAAACATGTATACAAAAATAGTTCAATACAAATGAATCATGCAATTTTTAAAGATATAAATTCTTCATTTACAAAAATCTAAATAAACACATCCAAAAGTAGATTCTACATATACATAGGAAAATAAGAAATAGAATAGAGATATTTCTAATTTTAAAAGTCTATAATGTTCTAGTTTTGAAAAAGGAAAAATAAAGTTTTCTAATCCAAATATCTAGAAAGAAAATAATAAATTGCCAAAGTTATGGGATGCAAAAAAGTTGAGGATTAACAAAAAGCACTTAAAATTTTGCATGTTTTCAATGAACAAATACGATACAAAAGTGGAAAAAGCACCATTTAGAACATCAAATTTCAAGTCCAGTCCAAAATTAGATATCCAATTGATGATGGTTCAAAAGTGGGTATGAAATGCTAATTTATAGGACAAAAGTTTCAGTTTGAAAACTGTGAGAAGGGATATACATGTATATTTTATTTTACTTTTATGTACATGATTACGACATGAGTCTCTGGATTCCTATTTATCTTTGTAAAATGTCATTCAACATTATTGTGCAAATGACTTCCAATTTTATGTTTAATAATTTTATGTATACAATCACAACATCAAATCTCATACTATCATTATGTAATATGAATCGATATAATTATTAAATTATAGAATGTATTTCAAAGAGGAGATCTCCCAAGAATTTTGTTCTTTGACAATTCATTTCAAAGTAGTTCCCTATTCAAAGAACAAACCCCATTAGAACAATGTGGATTGAAGAGCCCTAAAAAAAATGGGTCAGAATTCAAAGAATAGGAACCGTTAGAAGGATGCAATCAAAATGACCTTAAAAATCATCAAATTTAAAATGATTGCAATTATGAGGATGAAATTATAAAAAATTACTTCAATAGTCTCCGAGGCTAAATTTTTCCCTTCTGCCCATTTGTCATAATTGACACTAGGTTTCATGAGCTTGTCGAACCATCCTAGCTTAGCCCCCACTGTATAATTCATGTAGCATTCCACTTCCATAGAACCATTAGATGACCATAGATCAATGGTGGAAATTAAACCCATGTGAAGCATTATTGTCCAAGCAAATAGACTAGGTAAAAAATTTAATGAATTCTTATTCATTTCACCCTTAGGGGTAAACAAATCATTGGAAAACTACAAGCATGGGATCTGATCATAATAATATTATCTCAATGGACATCATTTCAAAAGGCTCAAATGCCATTTGTTTCACTGATGGATAAAGGAAAATATCCATTGTATAGTAAAAACACATGTCAAATGTTGATTTTAAAGTGAATTACACTAAAATCGCATGATCCCTTTTGTTTCATCACTATTTTGAACTTGTTTGTGTTTCCTTGGGTTTATTTCTATGTTTTGCATATGCATTAGCCAAAAAAATTGCAAATATAAATTTAACTAAAACCCTTTGATTCATATGCTATGACAAATGTTCATAGTCTAATTGAAATCTTACATTCAACATTCTTATGAAAATAGAACTTAAATCTACTGAATTTAATGTGTTTAAAACTTCCTAAAACCCATTCAAAAAGTCCATATTATGCATAATGTGGAAACATTCTTCCATGCCATTATATCAAATAATTTCCTTGACCTTCCTAAAGAGATTTTTTTGTCATTAGTTTTCTGCAAAGTCATATATCCGTGAATGCAACCGAAGGAAGGAAGTCATATAATAAAGGAGAAATAGTAAATAAAGGTAACCCAAACAACCACTGAGAACTAAGCACCGAGCAGTTATCAAGCACTGAGAAAGCTTCATATGCCGAGTTATGCAAAGATAGTTACCAAGCACTCATAAACACTGAGAAGAGAGCACAAAGGTACCGAGTAAAAACAAGTGTATTACCGAGCACTCCAGGATAACATTTCATTTGAATTTAGATACATTGTATCTGGACACCGAGAAAGAAGCATTGCACATATTTCAAGACAAAAGTTAGGTGAGTCATTGGAACTCCAAACATATGATTGGTTATGATCACAAGGTAAATCCACCAATGAATTTTTAGAAGGCATACAACATTGGAGATGTAACCTAAGTTTAACCACTTAATCTCCACCATTGATTCTTTGATGCCCTAGATCTAGTTAACTGCCTAAATATTGTATAAGAGATAAGTTTTGAACATTTGGCAAGTTGTTGAAAAGAGTTGACATTGTTGTTGAATTTTTTGCTGACGTTGCTAAATTTAAAGAGTTGATGAAGATGTTAAAAGGTGAAGTAGAGGAGAGGTATGTAGAATTAAGTAGAGGTTATGATACTAAGATACCAAGTGTAGAACAAGGTAACAGAGTTATAAAACATACTGAGTCTAGAAAACATTTGATTGATGCATCTTTATCAAACATTTTGTATTGAATTTTGTTGTAATAAGCGAATTACAAATCCCACTTGCGAGTAGCCCTCATGAGTCTTATATTTTGTAAATCCTTTAACCAGGTACATCTCTTAGATTAGATATTGTAAAATCCTTTAACAAGGTAGAATAAATAAGTCTTTTTGTACTCTTAACTGAGTATGTTACTCCTAAAATGGTAAGCTATCAGAAGTAGCTAAATTGTATCTCTAACCAAGCAACCTTTATTCTGCAATAGTGAAGGATTGTGGGTGTCATCCCCAATGCAGTTTTTTCCTCTAACAAAGGATTTTTGTGTGAACAAATTTTTTGTGTTATGTGCTGCAGATTTCATGATGTGAGTTATTTAATTTATGTTCATTTTATGCATTGTATTCAACTCGGTAATTGATCAATGGAATGGTTAAAATTTTTAAGGGTTCTGATTCACCCCTCCCCTCTTAGTACATAACTTTCCTAAGTTATTCCAAAAATACTAAGACTAGTTTTGTTTTTACTGTTCATAAAAATATAGTATACATGCCTTTCAAGGGGTATATCATAATTTTCCCTTTGGATACATGGAAATAATTTCATGTGGTTTATTTTGAAACCACTATACATACTAAATTAATAATACTTTGAGATAGTTTGTCAAATAGTTGCAGGTGATCTATCCAAGCATTCATCGTTTCAAGATATATTATCAAACAATTTGTCAACATATTCTAGAAGTGTGCATTCTTCAAATTAGTTTGTCAAACAATTCTTATACATTTTCTCTGCCTCAATTTCCTTAAGCCACTTATTAAAGGGTCCAAATGTGAAAGGGTTTGCAAAAACTATGGAAAACCATCAAATTATAGAAGATAAAGTATTTTTGATAGATGATACATTTTGTTTTGTCTTGGCAGATATGCATGCAAAGCGTATAATCTTAGAAAAAACATATGAATAGTTTGTGATAACAGCTCAGGGGAATGGTTAGAAGATTTCAATAAAATGCAACGGTTAGGCGTAAAACTAAATTTAACATCCTGTACCCACATCCTCCCTTCTCTTCTACTATGATAAAATCTCTTTGAAACATGAAATAAACATTCATTAAAACATAATGGATAATAATTTAGTTAGAAATTATAGTTGGAAACTCCCTACATAGACATACACATAATTGATGTGTGTAAATCCAAGACCCTTCTGATGTGTGGCAAAATGGGAACTTCAAAACAACAAATAGACATACATCAAAGCTTGTGCCAAATATAGGAACATAAAAAAGGTGAATTCACTACTTGACAAAATACTTTGGAGGAATATATTATAGAATGTAATGCTTGTGAGAAATGGTAAAAAATGGGACAATATAGAACATGGTATGCACATCCATCAATGAGTAAAAATATAGAGAATTATATCAAAATACCTTAGCAGCGCATGCCAAAATTGTTATCATAGGGGAGCAATTTTTTTAAGTTTGGCTCAGATTCATCTAGGTTGCTTCACTGTGTCTTAGGCTAGGGTCCCATGGAGGGGGGCTTCCTTTAAAATAGAGTTGTGGCCACTGAGATGTTTTAGGAATATTTTATTGTTAACGGTCCCATGAATTTTAACTAGATTTCTTCTTAAAATTTTAGCTCGTAAATTTAAGGACTGTCTAATTGATAAAATATTTAAAAAAAGAAAAAAATATTTTCCTTCTAAATTTTTGGTTTTGGTGGAAATAAAATGTAGAGATATTTGACATGTGGCAAAAATTTCTCCTAAGCTGGTGGGGCAATTTCCATCCTTACCCCATTTTCACCCGCTCCAATTTAGAGGCCTAAAAAGGAGGGGCTCCTATTTTGGAGGGAAAGATTCCAAATAATCCTGCAACCCCCAAAAATATTTCTCAAGGGACCTCTTGTACCTAAAATATAGAGCTGTAACCTCCTCCATGGGACCCCTTCCTTATATAGAGTTTAGTATGGTGGTTGAATAAAGGTGGTCTTGAGTTGATAATGCTTTTTTTCCTTGTCTATCTGTTGCTAGATTGGTCCATGAAATGAGGTGGTTTTTTTCATATCTTTCTGAACCACCCAATATCTTGCCTTTAAGTGTGTTTTTACATTTTCAAAATTTTTATGATATCAGAGAGAGACCTTTCCAGACATTTTACAACTATTTGAAAGTGATTTTGACTTTTTCGAAATCGTTCCTCTTTAACCGATATGAGACATGTGAATTCCAGTGGAATGTTTTTTCCCAAAAGATAAGTCTATCATCTAATGATAATGATAAATAAAAAATATAATAGAGAGTTTTTTAATCTTGAAAGTTGCAACGAGGTGGTAAAAGAGTATATTAACAAAATATATTAGAGTAAATTAATACAATTGTAGAATGTAATTACAAAAAGATGGATATCACTTTTTTCAAGAGGATGAAGGACATGATCCTTCACATTAATGTTCATAGTTGTGGTAGAAAATCCATCATGGTATTTGACAATAGCTACCATCTAGGACAAAATTTCAGACAATTGATTTTTAAGCTCTATATTGGAGTTGAGTTTCTCACGATTGTTTCAAAATAACACTAGATTGTAAACCATACATAATCACTTATGTAGGTGGAAAAAAATTAGAAATTTTGTTCCTCTCAAGCTATATCATAACTTCTTTATCTAATCTAATTACAACCAAGGTTAAATTTGAAAAGGAAAGTGAATGTTTTGTTGGAAATCTAAAGCTGAAGCAAAAGAACAATTGCTAGCTTGGAAGATCATCCATAATAAAATTGTTTAAGAGAACATCACACTTTTCTACCTTCCAACTCCTTCAAATGTTCTTTCTAGATTTAAAAACATACCCAACAAACCTAGTAATTTGGACTTATATTCCAACTCTATTTTAACAAAAAGTTAAGTTGGAAATCAACATTGATAGGACTACACATGTTTGCATAATTAATATTTATTTAAGTTTAAGTTTTGAATTAATTTTTTTTTATATGAGGTATTATCAAGGTTGAGGATTTAGATCTTCACTTCATAAAATATGAGGGAGAAAAATGTGTTGTTTGTTAAATTCAAGTAGTTAAATATTAGGGATTTAAAATTTTCACTTGAGATTAATTCCGCGGAGATACAATTTATAATCAAAAACTATTTCTTGTATTTTATAGAACCTCTTTTTTATTTGTAAATTAAGTATATTGAATTTTTTTAAGGCTCTCTTAAGAGATCAACCATAAGGTAAAGTTCCTTGTGATTCTTCATACATTTCTATACCGTCTTAAAAAGTAAGCACTCATTTTGTGCTCACTTTGGGACCATTTTGAGCCTACTTTAGTGTGTTTCTTATGGTAGGACCTTATAATGAACTTAAATGCATAATTAATTAACATAAAGGTCCTCCTTCTCCTTTAATCTTGTTTAAAACTTGAGGTTGGCTCTAACATCTATGCTTGATTTCCCTTTTTCCATCCATCCACATAATTCATTTTTCACCTAGGTCCTATGCATTTAATTTCATATTTCGACATCTACCTTGATTTCATAGTGGATTGTGGCTTTCACCACACATTTTTGGCACACTTCCCTAAGTCCTAAGAAAATTTTGGATTATTAGGACACGACCTCTATTTTTTTCCTAGAGCTTTGTGCTTCATTGGGCTCTGGGCCCAATGCAAGAGTGTTTCTTCCAGATCTTTCTTTGAGGTCATCTTGCGAGATATGAGCCCCAAAATTTGTATAAAAGGACACTAATGCCTCTCATTTGCACATCCATGATTATCCATTATTATTGTGCAATCCATAATCCATCTACTAGTGCAATAACACATACATGTGAGCTATCATTGTGCAATCAAGAGATTCAAATGCAAGCAAGTTCTATTATTGAAGGCATCCATTATCAAGCATTGAATCCCATCAAGCATTCAAGTGCAAGGGAGACATCAAGAATTTAAAGTCTTCATTCCATCATTTCCATCATGTATTCAAGGAATTTCCTTCCTTAAATAAAGCTCTTTTCCCCATTGGAGGTCAATCAAAGGAGTTTGCAATCAAGGAAGGAGATCTACACTCATCCACCTTCTTCCTCAATTCAACATTGTGGCGAAATACAACATCTACTACATGAGGTTTTATCTTACATGATTTCCTTTTGGTTTTTTTTGTGTTGAGTCAAAGCTATTGCATCAAAATTCTTGATCACATATTTAGAGAGAATTGCATCTACATGGTATGATATATTCTATTGTTTTGATATAATCTCTTCTACATGAAAAAATTCTTTCAATTACATTTATTTCATTTCAAGGTTGATTCCTAAACAGGGGTTTGACTAAGGCAAATCCCTCCCATCAACCTTATTCCCCTTCTTTTCTATGTGCAATAACAAGTTTTGGAGTTTCAAATCCAGATTTAGAAGCCTCGGATATAATTATAAGTCCCCTCCAAATTTCATCAGTTTTGGAGCCAAAAGGACAAGTCTGCAATATTCACCTTTGTCTTGGACAAGGTAGCTATTTTTTTGTTCTTGTCCTTTGGGTCTAATATTTACACAGACATAAGTTTCAAGTGCTAGCTAAGTTCCAAATCCAGAACCTCACCTAATTTTGGAAGCTCTGTGATAGTGAGAATCAGATCTGAAGATCCATTTTCCTCTTCTTCCTTGAAGGTGAGATCTTTCTTCATATTTTGTCCTTGCACTTACTTTCATAGAATAGTTTTATAGATCATTTGTATCCCCAACCCCTTACATTCTTGTTAACCTTTTTTGGTCCCCGTTAGTTTTCATATGATAGGGTTGAGTTGATGCAAAGGATGAAGAAAATGAAGAAAATCAGGGTAAAATTCCTAGGGCTTCCAAAAAATCTTTTGAAATCCCCGCGCCTTAGTCATTTTTCATCATTTTTGGCATTTCAGGATTTTGGCATCAGTCGGAAACAAGTTTTGGATTGTAAATTTCCTTTCAAAACTTTATTTTGAATCCGAAGATACTGATGGAAGAAAAGAGAAGAAGCAAAGGAAAATTTAAGTGTTGGATTTTTGAGATTTTGCAATAGTGTAGGAACTATCATCAGGTTCCAAGGGAACTTCCTATAGTGGTGTTAGATTCTACCACTTATGTTGGAATAAATTATAAAGGGAGAAAGGGCCCACTTTTTCTATGATAGAGAAAGTTAAGTGTTCCCAAGGGGTCGTTAGAGTTTGAAGGGAAAAGAGGAAAAGTGACTCTTGAAAAGAATAAGTAAGAAGATAAAAAGAAAGTTCATTTTGGAATATCAAGTTTCTTCTGGAAGCCTCGTCGCATCCTGAAGCCCAAAATTTTCCCTCCAATTAAGCGATAAGCAAAGTGTTTAGGCAAGAAATCTTTGGGTCTTTCCAAAATAATCTCAAGTGACAACAAACAATGTGACAAAGGGACATCAAAAAAAGTTCTGCAAATGTCAAGTTTCATCGAGCATTGGAGGTGACAAAATTGTGTGTTCCAATGATCCAAAGTTACCTCGATGGTTTTCATTGGGGTAAGTCTTGCCGATAGCAATTTTTCTAGGAAGCTCAATGAAGGTTTGTTATAAAAAGTCTTGCCAACACAGAGGGCCATCAACGTATCAGAGGGGGAAAAACCATGTGCTCTCATAGTGTGTGCTACGCCGATGGATAAATCAATGAATGTATTGCTGATGGGTTTGACTTTGGGCCAGTATTTTCAATTAAGATTTCCCTTGTTTCATGAAAGTTCACATTTCAATATAAATTAAGTATCTATCAAAAATTAGAAGGGTCTATCAAATACCTTCTTTCATCGACAAAAGTTTTTGAAGAAGCATATTGTGGTCTTTTTTGACTGTCATGGTAGATATGTATGCACAAAGATTTCAGCGGTGCTATTATTTAGATATTTTGATCTGAGTTCCTTTTAGGTGTCATACTCATTAACACATATATTCTATGGTAGATATCTAAGGCCATTTTTATATGCCATTAGGCTACATACGATGACTTTTGAGATCTATAGTTATTACTTGGGTCACTTCTCAACTATAGGGTATTCATTATGGCCACTTCTTGTCACTTTTGAGATCAAATTTTGATCCAATATGTTCTTCTATAAATTAACCCTGGTTAGGGTTTGAACTTCATTGCTTCATTCTGAGTTATGCTCTCTTTAAAATGTAATCTTATACGTTTTGTAACGGGTTCTTCTCTAGTTTGGTTTATAGTAACTATGCTCTGCAACTGTAATGCTTTGCCTTCCATTAATGAAATATTTTTTTACCTCTTCTCTCCATTTATTTATCAATGCATATCCCTTTCTATTTGTTAAATGTTTCTTTAATGTTTTTTTGAGTTTGTATGGTGCATCTACTTTTCTTATGAATTTTTTATATGTGAATACATCTTCCTTATAGCATCTCATTAGTTCTAGTCTGCACATGAGTCTTTAGAAAATAGGTTAGAGTGAGGACTGTGTAATCTGAGTAATCATTAATGTTCCTTATAGCATCTCATTAGTTCTAGTCTGCACATGAGTCTTTAGAAAATATATTAGAGTGAGGACTGTGTAATCTGAGTCATCATTAATGTTTAGTGCAGTTGTAGGCAGAGAGAGTAGTTGTAATTCAATCTGGTGTATCACCATTTCTCTTTCCTGCATTTCCCTTTTAGCATATCCTTCTTCCTTTTCCTCAAAAATTAGTAGTTTAGGTGCATTCAAATTGTAAAGGAAGCTGAACTTCTCCAAAGATTCAATATCATTGATCAAATACCACATTGAGAGATTGTTTCCATGTTTCATAAGGTTTCCTAGGTCTCTAACCACTATCTAGGCAAGGGTGCAAACTTTTGTGTTAACAATTCCAAGGAATTCAAAACCCTATATTGTGTAGATCATGAATTGGCACCCTTAATCTCTAGTTTTTCTAATCAGACTAACCTTGTTAGATTGTTTTGTATTACAATGTATGTGTGACTTGGTGAGTGATCTAACTCTTATAATTTCTCACCATTTCCCACATTACATTTTGGTGAACCTGACTCTTTCATGCATCATACCTTCTATCTTGGTAGTTAAATCGTATTTGTGCATTGTAGTACTAAATAATTACAATTATATATCTATATCTACTTTGTATGAATTGTGTTAGTTACTTTTTACATTTTGGATACATTGTATGTATCTAGATGCATAGGTTAAGTTTCTCTTCTTTTGCATCTTTATCTTTATCACATTACTTTTTTGAGATCTAGTTGTATGTTTGTTAGCATGGAACTCTCTAAATTGGATCGGTGTGCTATTACTTATGCCATTACCTTTCTTCTTACCTCTCTTTATCAAACACATGGAGTAAATCACATATTCTTTCCTTTTATTATGTTTTAATTCCTTCATGGTATCCTTGCATATGTCATAACGAGATTAACCCATGTATTTCTCAATTGTAAGGCATATTTCAAGACCATTATCAATGTTTAATGTGTTTTTATTCTTTAAATTTTAACCAAATGCATGCAATAAATAGAGAAAATAAGGCTCATTGTTAATGATCCTAATGATAATCCTCCTAATACTATTCCCCCCTCTCACAACCCAGCTCCTAGCGATCCCACGATAAATAATGTTTGTGATTCTTATCAGAACTATTGTGGGTCCACAACACACACCCCATTTTGGTCCTCTGACCAAGGGGACCCCCATTTTTCCTTTTTGTCTTTTTTGGTTTTTTGGGTCTGCCCCTCTCCATGTTCCTTGAATTGGGTTTCCTGAGGGGCCTGTTGAGAAAGACAAGGTTTTTTCGGCCTTTTCTCCCTTTCAGCGTTTCAGAGGACCCAAAGTCCTCCAAAACACTAAAATGGTTGAAAGGCCAAGCCTGGCCCTTTCAGTGTTTCAAACCCTAAAACATCAAAAGGGGGTGAGGCCACCCAACGTTTTGTGTTTTGGCCTCTAAAACGTTGAAACCTTGTGACGTCTCCCCGCAGGCTATTTAAGTGGCCCAAGCCTTTTGGGTTTTCACTTCTACTTTTCATCTTCTATATTTTTGTTTGCATGTCTACATGCTCTCCATTTCTATTCATTTCCTCATGTGATCATTGCTAATTTCTCCTCGTCCTTGGCTTCTTGTAGTCATTTTCCTCCACTTCTCGCACTTGACAGGAAGGGTTTCCTTCTTTCTATCAGGTTTTGTTTTCATCTTCGGTCAGTTTAGGTTAGGCTCCCTGGTTGGTTTTTGTTCCCCTCCCCAAGACCCCAGGGTTTACGCCCTTGGGCTTGCAGAGGGGTCTCTCTCTCTCTCTCATTTTTTTTTGTCTTTTTTTGACCTTAGGTTTTTTTGTGTGTTGCAACCTATTCAAAGGTTTTTGGCCTTTGAAAGGCCAAAAATTTCTGTCCCCCTTGAGTTTTTGCTAAGTGCATTTTGTATTTTTGGAGGTGTCAGCATTTCCAACACCCAAAAAGCCAAAAAGGTCAAGCCTTTGATAGACAAGGTCCTCCTTCCAGAGGTTTCAAACTTTTAGAGTCTGGAACCTTGGTCAAACTTTTGCACCCCGAAAGCCTAAGAAGACTGGCATCTCCAATCTTTGCTCTTTCCCACTTTCGGCGTTTTCAGACCCCAACCTTGTTTTTGGTGTCTTAAAGCCTGAAAGGACCAAAAGAGAAAAAATTGCATTTATGACTTCTTGAGGTCTTTCTACTTCTGTTTTCCTAGATTAATCATTTTTCTTCCCTATTTTTCATAGTTTATTTTCAATAAAAAATACTGATACTTGCACTTTTCTTTCAAGAATGTCTGAGAAATGAATAATGGCCATGATGAGGTACCTATACAAGGGGAATCAACCCCCTTTAAAGATTGGGAACAAGAATATAGAGATCACAGAAACTGACATTAGGAACGTAGACTGGGATCAATTCCTGGTAAGATGTTCCCAACCAGCAGAAAGATCTAAGGATTGTACATCACTAGTCCTACCAGGCTTGGTTAATGTAGAAGCCCACCCAGTGGCTGTCTCATCATTTGAGCTAATCATGAACCTAGAAAATCACTACATCCCAGATGAAAGGGTCGTCAGAAATACAAAAGGATAGGTGGTGCTGGACATAAGAACAGACATTATAGAAGAGGTCTTCCACCTCCAAAAGGGTGTAGATAAGTTCTAAAATTTCTAAATTGAAAAAGGACTCAGATGGTTTAGGAATAAAGCTGAGGATGCACATGATATCATAAACAAGGATTACCTCCAACAACCCCTCCCAAAGAATAAACTAGATAAGATAGACCTCAGGAGGCAGTATTTAAAAGATGACACCCAGGCAGTAGTGACACTACTAAGTTGAGTGTATGGACTACCTCAGTCCATCCAACTCAAGGAATAGCTGATCCTTCTAATAGAGAAGATCAGAAACCAAAATTCTAGGTTTGGTTGGGACACCATCATAAGTGACCAACTATATGAGCAACTATCCGTAGTGAAACATAATCCAAAATTCTATATGAGTACATATATAGTGTACTTATTAGCCGCACGGGTAGACTATCCGATACTAGTAAAAAGAGGGAACATCAATGACCCAAATGCATGGCCTCATATTATATATCTTCAGCTGGTGAAGAGGGCGAATATGCCAAAAGATAGTTTGGATTATAGGATAGTGAATGATGCTTTCATCTTCGCAATCATTTGATCCATTGAAGGTGATTTCACAAAGAGGATTTCATAAGTCGTTGCCAAAGTAAGGGCCATTGGGGCCTATTACATACAATTCTATACATTTACATACAATTCTGGACATTTACGTACATCTGGGTGGCAAGATCTACCTTGAAATGCAATAAGCTACCCAGGTATCCATCTGACTGGGTAATTATTCTAGAAATGGCCAGGCAAATCATAGATGCTTATGAGTATATAAATCATAAGAAGAAGCATTGTTGGGACTTCCCTATTCTTCTGGGCTAGTACACTCTCCAAGACATGAAAGTTTGAAAATACTTGGCCTTTGAGTGGGATGAGTGCCCACTCCAACTATACAAAACCATCTTGGACCAATTTGACCCCATAGGTACATACAACCATATTATTGGCAAGTTCTACGTCCATGAGCCCCACCTAGAAGATCATTGGATGAAGTATGTGGATGATCACGAGGTAAGGACTAGGGACTACTACAGGATATCCCTTGTACTAGTAGAAGTAGCCTTGAAGATCAATATTCCCCCGTAGGTTTGGGATAAAGATTCAGATAGGGTGCTGGAGTCAATTTACACTATGGATAAGATATACAATAGGCACATCATGAACACAAAAATTGATAAGGATGAGAATGTTGATATTGAATTCTAAGCTAGGCATGTGGTCTGAAAAATGGAAGCATGGATTAAGAGGCCTTATAAGATGGATCCAATCCCTATGAAGACATTGATGGATCCACCCAAGAAGGTGGATAAGAAACATGGAGAGAAGTCTATGGTGCCCCAGTATAAGAAGGCCCCACCTCAGAAGCCAAAGACAGTATATGGCCATGAACGTGCAGTAGAGTATGGTCAAAATCCAAGGAACAAGGCTCCAAAAACTAGGATGCCTGGAAAGATATATCCTTAAGTGGTATCATCATAGGCCCCACAAGATGAAGGCCCTTCGACTTATGGCCAATCTCCCCCTGCCACCAAAAAAGGGAAGAAAATGTATAAAAGGAGGAGAGCTTCTACCTCTCCATGACTAGAAACCCTACATGAAGAACCAAAAGAAGAAGATGAGCCTTTGGTGAAAAGGAAAAGGTATCAGACAACCTCCCAGAAGAGGAAAGAAAAAGAGATCACTAGGAAACACATAGTGGATCCACAAGAGTGGGACAATCCTCTGGATGCCTTAGGTTTAGACAAATTCCACATATCTAATTTTGAAGGCCTAGAAGGCTTTTCAGACTAGGGACATGATATACCATATTAAACAATAGGATATGACATGAGAGCACCATAACTCATCTAGACCCAAGTGAACCTTACTCCACCTCTAGCCTAGTTCAATAATCTCACACTAAATGTGCCTATCATGGGGATGAATTCTAACACCGGCCAAGGACCTGAATCTCAAGATGCCATGGAGGCTCCTAATATAGTAGGAAATAAGTCTGCAAGGGAGAGTTATACTTCAAGCCCACCGCCTCACATTCCCGTTCCACCAACCTCTCTTCCACCTCTAATTCCTACTTCACCATCTTCTCTCCCAGCTCCAACACCAACTCCACCACCTACAGTGCCAAAACCAACTCAACCACCATCAGTTCCTTTTCCTTGCTTCATCCTGACTCCCCAAGGGTTAGTAAGCACAAAAGCCATGTTACCCTCCAAAAACACCTTGGCGGCCATGACTGGCCTTAATACAAAAGTGTGGATTGG
The DNA here is from genome assembly GCA_018584345.1 of Thuja plicata. Lineage (NCBI taxonomy): Eukaryota > Viridiplantae > Streptophyta > Pinopsida > Cupressales > Cupressaceae > Thuja > Thuja plicata. Next base: position 454,707 of record MU228305.1, read on the forward strand.
TTCCTCGGTAGATGAAGGATGAGATAAGGATGAACCAGATGTTGCAGTAGAAGAGGAAAGGAGAGAATAAGAGAAGGGGGGAGAAGAAAGGGGATAAGGGGAAGGTCATGAAGAAGAAATGAATGAGGGAGAAGGTGAGAAATAAAGGGAACATGAGAAAGAGTTAGAGGAGGAGGTGACCCCTGGATCACAAAACTTGGCTTCAATTGTCCATGTTTCCCTATATGGTCCTATCACTGCCTTTAGTAAACCTACTTGGTTTACTAAAGAGATTCATCCTAGGAGGAGAACTTACACAGACAAGGAAGAAGGAGAAGATACAGACATGGCATTCTTGGGGCAAGCTTTTCACCAGGAAGAGGCCAACATACTAGCGAGGACCATATCCTATGTCACCCAAGACACTAGGGGTTGCTAGAAGGCACAAGCAGAAGTTCCTTTTGTTAGCACCTCTCAAGCACAAGTGACCCCCGAAGATTATACACTTGAAGAGGTAGACTTGGGTGAGCCCACCAGGGAAGGAAGTAAGACATTAGAAGCTCTAGGTTTTAAGCATGCTTTAGAATTTATGAGCAAGGATGAAGAGACCATCAAGTCCTTAATAGAGAAACATGAGGCTCTGAAGAAGTTCATTCATAAGATGGTGGGTCCCATTGACCCAAGTTTCCCAGAGGACTCATTACAAGACGTATTAGAAAAGAGGGCCACTCCAGATTTATCATCGGGTTTTAACCCTTCCTTCATCCAAGCAAGTGCGGATTGGAAGAAAAAATTTGAGAAATATGGAGAAGGGGTTATCAGACTAGTGTTTAGGCCTTACAGAGTCATCTTGATTGAAACTACAAAGTTGATAAACCAAATGGAGAGTGAAGATGGATTAGCTTATGAGATAACCAAATGGAAAGCCACCCTCCAAGACCTAAAGATAATTAAGAAGTAACGATTCCAGGTCCTAGTAAAGATATATGAGGGCAAAGAGCTCAACAAATTTGAAACCTGGATTAAAAGCATAACCAAGACAATTAAAGTCTTCGAAGAGTGCCTAGCCCGCATATTGGATAAATAGAAGGAAGTCATGGAATGGGTAGGAGAAATAGAAGTTTTCTTCACATGGATTGACCTGGACATATACGAGACCAAGATAAGCAAATCCTACATCTAGAAAAAGAGGTGGTACAATAGTTTAGAGATATTTTGGTAGGTGTTAGCACCAAAGAGGCCTTGCACCAATTATTCTACTCAAAGGAAGACATGCATAGAATGCCATAGCATGAAGAAGAGATCAAGTTCTTTACTTCTGAAATGATCATTTTCAGAGAAAAGAAATAATGAAGGGTCAAAAAAGTGAAGAGGAAAGAGATAAATTATGATAAAGTTCAAGAGATAGTACAAAGGCTCTAAGCTGCCCATTTGAAAGTATTTCCAAACTGATGCCTCAGATTCATTCATCAATTTTGCAGAAAGTAGTTTTCTACACTTAGCCATTTGTCCAAAAGGACAAAATTTGGCATTTTGGTCTTTTGACCTTTCAGCCCTCCCAACATTTTGGCCTTTCAGCCTCCAAAAGGGCCAAAACTTTTAGGCATCAAATTTTGGGTTCTGACACTTAGCAATTTTTAACACTTGGAAAACTTTGGAGTAGAGGCCGGGGTTCGAATTTCTAGTTCTTTCTAGCGAGATCACTTTTTTGCATGGAAGTTGAACTCAAGATTAGATGGGTGCCTAACTAGAGTTTTTTTTGGAAGGAATAAGGGTCCACTATAAGTTCCCACCGCAAAAAGAACCCAAGATGAATATTCCAAGGGAGAACTCCCAGATCAAGAAGAAGACTCCAGTTGCATGCAAAGATATCCCATCTTATTTCTCTCTCTTTTCTTAGTGAGTTTGATCCCTCTTGCATGGACAAAATGATTGCAAATGGATTAAAAATCAATGTAATTTTTTTAGTACTAGTTAGCAATAGTTTTCTTTCAGCAAAGTTTTAGTCTTAGTTCATTTTCATTAATTTAGAGTCTTTGCTGCCCTAATTTTGGCATTCAGAGTTTGTAGATCAGAACTCTATATTTATTGTAATCAAAAGCAATGCAATAGGGTCAGATTCCTAATGCAATAAAGATCTAAATTGGTGCTTCATTCATGGTGTGATATTTTTTTCTATCTATGTGAAATTGATGAATGTGCACATACTTGTTCATTATTTTCAAAGAGCCAATTATTTTATTGTGCTTCGAATCTGTGTTTCTATTAGTAGGAGTTTGTTGTTATCTATCTACCTTGTTGTGACGAATACATGGAAAAGGTCATCTATTGGGCTTAACAATAAATTTGCCTTGTGTGTGCATGCATCTTGGTGGCTTCACGATTTGATAGGTTTTGAAAATCTTGCACGATTGAATACGTTTTCTCTCCAAACGATTGCATCCATCAAGTATAGAATTGTGACATCGTCTGATTTATACTTTGAGGGTTTGTTCCAAATATCTCCATCATTCAATTTGCAAGGGAAGATCGACAACGGTTTATGTCCGTTAGGATTTCATTTTTAGCAAAGTTATTTCATTTCTTGTTACCTTACTCATTTGAATTCTGTCATAAATATGAAAGTAATCATCTTTAATAAACATAAATTGTATCCTTATTTAAATTATGAATCTATGATAAATAAAAAAAAACCAAAAAATTACTAAAGTTGTTTTTTTAGTTTGATGTCTTGAACATTCTAGCAAAGGCTTCCTCGTGAACATTCACATTTATCTTCAACTGAGTAACCAAGCAGGTTGTACTACGACCTTGGAGAACCTTGGGAATAACTTCGTTATTGTTTCAAGAGAGGAAATCGAATCTTGAGATCCTAGCCATTGAGTTGTGTAAAAAAAATGCTCAATAAGAACATTCAAACCATTCTTCATGATCTAGATGTTAGAAATTTCCAAGATGATTTTTCTCCAAAAATAAGGGATAATCCTCCTTCTTCCCAAATTATAATTAAGGATGATGATCTTCCTAGAGAAACAATCTATGCTTCTCTTCCTTCCATTCATAAACCTACAGATTCTTCATCACATCCTATACAACATGATCAAGGATTTAGTAACTATAAGGCTCCTCCTTATCTTTATAAATACTATTGTGTACCTCAAGCTAACCTTTTCTCCCAACCAAAACCACATCTCGATGTTCTCTTTCCAACACCATCTCATGACCCTTAACCTTATAGTGACCGTGAATCTTTGGCCAAACAAATTTATCTAGATATTAAGTATAATTATAGGATAAGATTTCCTTATAGATACTGTCAAAAGCCACATACTTACAATGACAAATTTTCTTACTCTTTTCGTTATTCTAATAGGAATTCTCTTTGTGATTGTATTGAGTTTTGACAATTTGTTCAAGATTTGGTTGATCAACGTCTTTTTATTTTAACACTATATATTATACATTTCCTTCATATAAAAGAAATACCTTAGCCATTCATTTCCTATTATTTTTCTCTTCATTATGCCATATTCTTTTTGTAATGCCCCACCAGGGAACCCAGGAGAACTAACCTAAACATGACACTAAGTTAACAAGATAATTTTTTTAAATATTTACAAACAATAATGATAACAATGCATAAGCAACACAATGAAGTACATGACATACGCGTAAGTACAACTCATACATAGATAACAATCCTCGAGGGTTCCTTGACGTAGAATTACTTAAGCAACCTAATCTATGAAAAACAACTATAAAGAACTGACATAAGATTACATCAACTGATTCTAATAATATACATCTCACAACTCACATCCTCTGCACATGACGTAGGGTATGTAGTAATCACTCTAATACAAGTATGATACAACAACTAATACAGGTATCACACTCGATACACTATTACCTGATTACAAATGATATGATAAGATGAAAACCTCCAAAGATAAACATGATGAATGCAACACAATACATCCTTGAAAGGATGTCAACCAACATACACATATGGTTAGAAAAGTACATCTCATGAAACTTAACAAGTCTCCAGGAGATGAAGAAGATAGAAGAAGAAGTGCAACAAGGATCATCCGATCATGAAGAAGAACCGTCAGATCTCAATGGTAATAAGAATCACTACCACCCGACCATGTGGAACCAAAGGTCCACTGCCACCATGCTGAGGATATAGTAACAAGCCCACTCACACAGGTATACAACAAGAAGGAAAACATCAAAAGTATACAAGACCACGTGAAGAAAAGCATAGGAAGATCCTAGAAGCTATCTGAATCATAAACAAGGAAACTACAAAAAACCAGAGGTAATCGACACACATAGGATAACCTAAGATGTATATAGGAAGGTGTCATCATGTACATCTAACCCTTGAGTTTAGTCCTAAAAATTCCTAAATGAATCCCGACACTCAAGTGACCATACACGACACCAATGACCTCTCAAATAGACAAAGTCACTAACCAGATTAATATCTTATTAGTTAATACTAATGCAACCTAATAAATTATTATGTTATCACTTGTTACCAATACTTACAATAAATGATCCTAACAACCACTTGTGAGCTCTGACAATTTATTGCAAGCTACCTCCTACTATACAACTAGGTAACCTACCCTAGGTTCACAAAAGAAAATCATAAAGGTGTATCATAAATCAAATCGCATCATGCCCATTCAGGAGCACATAGGTTCTCAATAACCATACAATAACCACCATATCCTCATAAGACCACACAACACATCATAACTGAACCAGGTTGGGGTGTAAGAAATCAGGACTATGACATCATCACATAATCACAAACTGACATCACATAAGATACCTAGAAGAAAGTACAATCCCCAAAACCTTTGGATTTATGTCCTAAGGGTCCTCTAACCCAACAAATACCCGAAAACATGATAATGTAGAAGAATATGCAATTTATTTCATCACGCACTCCAAACACATCATGGTATAATAAATTCATATTCAGAATACATTAAATCAAATACAATGTTAACGTAAGGGCAAACAAATTTATAACATCCGAGTTTATGCAAATTCATTTATCCATTAAAATTACTATCTATAAATAATCAAATATTCCATGTGGGTAAACGTTAACATATGCTATAGATTTATTTATAAAATCAGCATATAAATGAACCTACATAATAATTACCAATTATAGCTAAAATTATATAAAAATGAAAATAAACACAAATATAGCCTCCAAAAGATGTTCATATCCACCCAAATAAGCATTTCCCCATAATTAAACATCTTATTTAATATTAAATAAAATCACTAAGTTAATGTCTTATAATCTCCACAAAATATAACGCAATACTTTAAAAGAAAAATACTTTAATTAGTCAAAACTAATTTAAAATATCTCTAAACTCCATTTGATTAAAACTAAATTAATACTAATTTAAATTAAAAAAAAAATCTAAATAATATTAATTACAACTATATTATAACAATCTTTATAAAATAATCACTAAAATGAATAATATTAATTTTAATCTCATGAAAACCAAATTAAATAATATTAAATTTAATTTAATAGGAAAATTTAATTAAATAATATTATTCAAACTAGTATTAACTATAACTTAATTAACAACTAAATTAATTAAAAATAATCAAACTAATATATAAACTAAATAATATAAATGTTTTTTTAAAAAAGAAAACAACATTTAAAACATTTAATATTAAAAAAACATAATATATATAAAAACAACATATGGGGGGGGGGGTCCCGCGGCCCCCACCCATCCCCGTTACAATATTACGACAGCCGTGGCTGCCGCAGACAGTCATGCTGCTACGACAACACGGACTGCCCTGCGCAGTCCGACTGCACAGCGGCCCTAGCCACATGGGTGAGGGGGGGAGTTGGTGGCCCCCGCCTCCTCTTTAAAAAATTTTAATATTATTTTTAAAAATTTAACAATGCAAATCTTTTAAAAATCAAACAATGTATTTTTTTTTTAAGAAATGATAATTTCTGAAAACGGAAATTTTTAAAATAACTTTAAAAAAAAATAAAAATTATTTTTGTCTTTTCCTTCTTTTTTTAATTGACTGGTGTAAATTTTCTTTAATCTCTGTATTTTTCCAGGGAGGTTAATATTTTGAAACAATTAATTTTTCATAGAAAATTGATTTCACCATAAGGCTATTTTTTCTAAAGTAATATTTTTCCCTTCTCTATAGTTCCAACTATAGGGTATTTTAATTTTTTGTTTTCTAGGAGTTTTAGGAGGAATTTATCCACAAAATTTGGCCAACATAACAATGCTATGCTAAATAATCATTTTCTAAAACAATAATAAATCTAGGGTTTCAAGAACACCCTTTAAAACAAGAAATTCAATAACTCCTAATTAAGGAAATTTTATTCAATCAAGCACAAAGAAGACAAAATCTTAATCAAGAATTGAAAACAGGAAAAGGATCAAACCCTACCTTATATCCAATGCAAGAAACATAAAGAAATTAGGCCCTTGAAGATGATTAAACCTTGAATCCTCCAATCACACCCACAATTATGAATTCACACAAACTTTAATCCAACACGCAACCACAAAAATCCTCAACTTCTCCAAAATCCAAGAACACACAAAGCTCTCCAAAAATGCTCCAAAAACCTATTATCCCCAACTGAGAGAAGAATCCCCCTAAAGTGGATCAACTTACCCTAATCATGCAAACCCTAATGAAAACACACTAGTTAAATTCTAAAAGAACTCAACTCCAAAATTGAAAGAAAATCACAATTAAATAATTAAAATATCTTTTAATTCCACAACTCAATTTTGAATCCTAAAATCAAGTTGAAATCTTTGAGTTTGAAAATACTTTTTCAACAAAATCATGCACATATAATTAATTAAATAGTATATTAAATAGATTAAATATTTAAAGCACAATCTTATCCATGCACTCAAATATTTAATTATTTAATAATGCATAAAAACATATTTACTCTAATTTCTAATTAAATATTGATATTCAATAATTACACTTTATTTAACCTTTCAATTAAACATAGGTATTTAATTTAATTTTTAATTAATTAAATACTCTATATTTAATAATTAATTCCAACCATATTCAATTAAATAAATCACACAAATATCAAAGCATTAAACTGAAATCAACATAAACAACTCAAACACACACAAAGGTGGGATCCACGAATTCACATCAACTAGACGAATTCAGATAGGGTAGTCAAATTGATACTTGTTCCGTAATTAGGTCAATTAGGTTTTGGGTAGGATTTGGACCTGAATACTATCTCCCCTCTCTTACCATTGATATTATTGCGATAGGGCACGCTCATTCCTGCCAATTCAGGGAAGACGTAGCCTGGTATCTGCAAACCTGTCATCACAAGGACGAACATACATGCATGTATAGTATGACATACAATGGTTGAGACTAGTTTATCGTGTGGATCTCATCGAAGCAACTAAGACTCTGTCCCATACCATACCAAGCACATCAAACAGTAAATTATAGCATACAATAATCCATGTGCCTATAAATCTAGGGTCAGTATTGTTAGAAAACCATAATCGAAATGAAATCCTAACATATACATAAGCATCATAAAGTAACCATAAATCACATGTAAAAGATGATATAATATACCAAGAAATGGATCCGTAAGATAAAGAAATATAATACACCAATATCCTCAAACCATCTAAAATAAACCACACATACACAAAAAGGCCTAAAAGAGTTTGGCATCCGCAAACTGAAAAACAAACTAAGAGGTGGGTATTACACTTTTCCTAATGTGCACTAAGGGAATCATAATAAGATTCCATCTATCGTGTTCTATAAACTGGGGGCAAGGGATCATTATTTCTTACTTCTATTAGGGATCCATTTTTCCCCTTTGTCAGCATATTTCTTTTACACAATGACATCCTTTCCGACATGCATTTGTTGTTTTACTAAGGATATTGACATCTTGAGTTATAACCTTATGCTTTCTTGAGAGCTCATATCCTTATACATGAGAAACCACTTAAGGGGCTTAATGTGTCTTCCCTTTTTCTTTTCATGCATCCAATATTCATTGTGATCTTTTTATATTGTGATATACTTTCTTCCAAGGATTTGTTGTTTTACACAATGATTTTTACCCCAAGTTGCTACCTTATGCTTGCTTAAAAGTATATATTATTAAAGATATATCACTTAGGGCGTATATTAGATTTATTCCTCTTCTCCTTTCATAGGATCCATTATATCTTTGTTTCTCATCTCTTTTATACTATGATGTCCTTCCATGTATGTACTTGTTGTTTAGGATCTTTCTCCTTAATTATATTATTACCCTCACGATTTATTCCTTTCTTGGAAGTGCATATCTTTTATAATTGGGGTTTCCATTGAGTAGACACAATGTGGCATACTTCTCCTTTTTTTCATCTCTATGGATTTGTATTATTTTATGATGGTACATTCTTTTTGGCATGAGATCCTATTTCATGCGAGATCCTAACATCTTTTCTTAAAAAATCCTTTCATTACTCAAAGGGCATGCCTATCATCTAATAATCATTCATATCATCACTTCATTACTTTCCTTTATGACTTGATTACTCTATATGTGGTGTCTTTTCTAACTTTAATATGTATATTTTACATTAGGAGTTCTCTCTAGTTTGCAACATATTTTTCTTGGAAATGTATATCTATTATGAAGTAAACATGGGTTGTATTATATATTTTTTCTTTCCCTCAAACTTGGGAGGAAAGGTTTCTTGTATATTCTTTTTTCTCTTTTGTATAAGGATCTATTTTCCTTAGTACAGTGGCATTTGTTTATCATATGATATTATTTTCTTATAAAGAATTATTCATTTTGATTTGGGATTCTCTCTTATACAAGAGGTGTTCATCCTTGATCACAACCTCTTCTTTATTTGAAAAGTTGCGTCTATTATAAACAAACTTCCCTTGCTATGCATTTAAAGTTTGTCATCCTTCATCAAGAATCCTTATTTCACCTAGCGATAGGGGGCTAAATGGGTGCATTCTTGTTCTCCTCCCCCTCTTTGACTTGAAGTTGCTATCTTTGTTCAAGAACTCCTCTTGAAGGTAGATGTCTTGTAGCCAAGATATCTTCCTTTCAAGGGTCTCTTTTCACAAATGAAGTATCCTTTTACGATTATCTTTTTCTTAGCTCATAAGAGTCATCCCTCTTAGCTGAGTTTATTGCATACACCGTCACTTTAAGGATATCTTTTTGTTTTCAGAAGTAGGTATCATTGATTCTCTTCCTTATAATGTATCCTATGGTTCCATCATAAGGAGGGGGCATACATACAACCTCCCTTGTACATTATGCAAAAAAATTTCAAGTCACCCCATGCGCAAAATTTTTACAAGCCATCCCATGCGCAAAAGATTTTCAAGCCGCCCCATGTGCAAAACATTTTTCAAGTTGCCCCGTTGGTAAAATTTTTTCAAGCCACCCTGTGCGCAAAATATTTTTCAAGCGACCTTGTGGGAATTTTTTTTTTCAATATGCCCCATATGCAAAAAATTCTCAAGCTGCCCCATGTGCAAAGACACTTTTCAAGCCACCTTGTGCACAAATTTTTCAAGGTAGAATTGACTAGAATAACACAATTCTCTAGACCATCAATTCTCATTCCTCTCTCCCCCCATGGATCACCTAGCATAACATAATTTTCTAAAGTCATGGAATTCATGGTCCTTCTCTCTTCGCTCTCATGGTTCTGTTAGTAGGTTAGACCATGGAATTTGTATCATCTTTGGTTATACTTTTGTTCTTCATATGTGATCACTTGTGCTCTTGCAATAGCTTTCTAGACATGATATTAGTGGATGGGACATTTCTGATCGAGGTTTATTTCGCTAGTTTATTTGGAGTTTTGTTTTAGTACTAACCCCTTTTTTGCGTCTTTTGTCTTTGCTTTTCCTTTTTCCCTTTTCCTTTGTTTTCGTGCCCTTGTGCATGGATGTGGAGTTAAGATCTTTAATTTTGGGGCTTACTTCCTTAAACTTAGTTTTATCTTATCTCTTTGCAATTCTACATGATCATGATCTTATCTCTCTTTCATCTCTTTCTTACTTCTATATCTTCCTTTACTATAAGCATGAGCTTGTCTCATACTTCCGCTATTACCGTCCTAAAAAGTAAGCACTCAATTTGTGCTCATTTTGGGACCATCTTGAGCCTAATTTAGCGTGTTTCTTATGGTAGGACCTTATATTGTACTTAAATGCATAATTAATTAAAATAAAGGTCCTCTTTCTCCTTTAATCTTGTTTAAAATTTGAGGTTGGCTCTAGCTTCTATGCTTGATTTCCCTTTTTCCATCCATCCACATAATTCATTTTCTACCTATTTAATTTTGGATTTCAAGATCTACCCTGATTTCCTAGTGGGTTGTGGATTTCACCACCCCTTTTTGGCACACTTCCCTAAGTCCTGAGAAATTTTTGGCTTGCTGGGATAAGACCTCCATTTGTGGCCTTGTCCTAGATCTTTGTGCTTCATTAGTCTCTGGGCCCAATGTGGGAGTGTTTCTTCTACATCTTTCTTTGAGGTAGACTTGCGAGATACGAGTCCCAAAATATGTATAAAAGGACACTAATGCCTCTCATTTTTACATCCATGATTATCCATTATTAAAGTGCAATCCATAATCCATCTACTAGTGAAATCACACACGCATGTAAGCTATCATTGTGCAATCAAGAGATTCAAGTGCAAGTGAGTTTCATTATTGAAGATATCCATTATCAAGCATTCCAGCCCATCATGAATTCAAGTTCAAGGGAGTCATAAAGAATTTCAATTCTTCATTGCATCATTTCCATCATGTATTCAAGGCATTTCCTTCCATAAATCTAGCTCTTTTCCCCATTGGAGGTCAAACAAAGGAGTTTGCAATCAAGGAGATCTACACTCATCCACCTTCTTCCTAAATTCAACATTGTGACAAATTACAACATCTACTACATGAGGTTTTGTATTACATGATTTTCTTTTGTTTTTTTGTGTTGAGTCAAAGCTATTGCATCAAAATTCTTTATCACATATTTAGAGACAATTGCATCTACATGGTATGATATATTATATTGTTTTGATCTAATCTCTTCTACATGGCAACATTATTTCAATTATATTTATTTCATTTTAAGATGGATTCCTAAAAAGGTGTTTGATTGGGCCAAACCCATCCCCTCAACCTTCTTCCCATTCTTTTCTATGTGTAGGAACATGTTGCAGAGTTTCTAATCCATATTTGGAAGCCCTTGATATAGTTACAAATCCCCTCCAAATTTCATCAGTTTCAGTGTCAAAAGGACAAGGCTAAAATATTCACCTTTGTCTTGGAAAATGTATCCATTTTCTTCTTTTTCCTTTGGGTCTGATGTTTTCATGGATGGAACTTTCAGGTTCCAAAGTTCTAGATGCGGAACCTCACTCGATTCCGGTAGCTTTGTAGCAGTCAGAATCAGATCTGAAGATCCATTTGCCTCTTCTTCCTTCAAGGTGAGATCTTTATTCCTATTTTTACCTTTCACTTAATTTCATAGATTAGTTTTACAGAACATTTACAACCCTGAACCCTTACATTCCAAGTAATACAAAACCCTACATTGCGTTAGATCACAAATTGGAATCCTTGCTCTTTGGTTGTGCTAATTGGACTCACCTTGTTAGAGTATTTTTCATTCCAATGTATGTGTGACTTGGTGAGTGATATACCTCATAGAATTTCTCACCATTTACCACATTAAAATTTCAAGATAAGATAATTATGCTAATATCCACAAAAGGATGAAATTAGCTCATGCAACTAAAAAAGCACAATTGAAAGTAAAGAATAAGAAGCACAAATTTCAACAAATCTAAAAAGAGAAAAAAAAGGGCATGCATTAAAGATAAATTATTTAAAATAAATTCTAACAAATGTTTTCATATCTATAATCTTTTCAAGTTGATTCTTACTTAATTCAAAATAAAACACAAGATTAATGAAAGAAATGGTCGTTCATAATATATAGAACATTATTGAAGCACAATATTTGGCTAAACGTTAGCGAATATCACACATTGATTTACAAAATAGAGCTAAGCATATTTGATCCTCATAAGCCATGAAAATATAAAGAGAGATACAAGTCTATAAATAAGAAAAATAATTGCTTCTTAATCCCATAGAAGGAGAACATAGAAAATAAAATGATTCTCAATTTTAAGCTTGTTCAAATAAATTTATTAAAAATGATACACGTGAGAAATATGTTGGAAATAACAAGGTGAAACTACAATTATGAACTCTCACAAAGTGATGCAAATATAATATATATTTACTTATCAAAGGTACCAAATATGATATTAAAATGATTGAATAAATCAACAATAGAAAGTAGAACGCCACATACAAGTGACACAATATTTACACTGAGAGATTCTTTTGGGAAAAAAATCCACACTAAAGAGATTCAAAGCTTGTATTCAAATTCAAATGCGTTTACAACAATACAACTTCTCTTTTTAGAATTTTGGTAGCACTTTGTTACTTCAACAACTTATTTTCTACTAACATATGGATCTAATTTATAGGATTGCTTGGATGTGAATACCATTGTGGTATCTCAAAAAAAGGTCAAATCCACCTACAAAGAACATATGACCTTGTTGAATAGTCTCAGATAACTGAGAAGGGGGTGAATTAGTTATCATAATTTTTTTTTTATTAACTTCATCAATTCAGAGAAAACTTAATCCAATCAGATAATTATAACATATATAAACTTGAAAGCACAAAGGAACATCAAACACAATGAAAACCATATTTACATGGAAAACCCAAGATTGGAAAAACCATGGAGAAAATAATTCTCATGAATAAGAACATCGGTTAAGGTGACACCAGTTAAGATGATTTTTACAAAGGCTCACTACTAGTATGCTCACTGCATGTAAGGATCACTACTATTCAGGATAAATTCCCTACATACATATACCAACTATCACAGTTGAAACTCAACTAACTATCAAAATGAGAAACAATTACACCGCTGAAATATTTCACACCAACTGCAACACTAAATATTAATATGCTATCATCGGTTAAACATAGTCGCACAAAGATGTCTAAATATATTCTCTTCAAGTTCACATCACTCGTCTACAAATCTATACATCAAACATAAATCATCCTTTATATACATATACTATTTCATGCATCCATATTCATCCATTTGTCCAAGCACAATATTAATTATCATTTTACAAAGTTGGCCATATGCAATTTGAAATAGGTCACACCAAGAAATTTTAATAGTGGAAGGAATGAAACATGGACCACACAAAAATCTCCTCGCTTAATGTAACATGCTATCCAGTCATCACATCATCTGAAGCCAAAGAATAAGATCTACACGCTACAATGCATATTATGTTTTCAAACCACAAACACCGATAACCATATAATACTGAACCCAAAATAAGGTATCTTAATATGTTACAACACTAATGGGACCACGATAATCATGGGCAAAGATCAAACATTATAGAACACCATCTAGAGCACACTAATTTTGGATCACCAAGGCCAAATGCAACTAAAACTGAATATGTTGACATCAATGACAAGCATTAATGAAAACGACAATAATCAAAACCAAATTCAAACAATCTCCCCCTTTGTCATTGATGAAAACATTCATCAATGATAAAAATAAATAAATAAATCTCAACATTTTAAGTCTTCTTTTCTTCTCCTCCTTTGACAACAATGACAAAGGACAAACCTCCCCTTAAAAAAATTACTCTACTCCCCCTAAGAGGAAGCCACCAAGCATTGATCTAGAAAAGAGTAGGCATATAATATCCTAGACCAATGCACACCCTGGTGCATATTAGTTTTGAATAGGAAGGGGTAGAACCCCCAACTTCTACTCGAGATATTCAAAAGTGTCCTTGCACAATGTTTTTGTGAAAATATCTGCAATATTCTCTTTCATAGGTACATATTCAAGTCTTACTTCACTATCCAAAACTTTCTCCATCAAGAAGTGATATTTAATGGATATATGTTTCATTATGGAATATTGTACTATATTCTTAGAAATGTTTATGGAACTAGTATTTTCACACATAATTGAGATGATTTCATAAAATGTTAGGCCAATATCCTTCAAATTGTGTTTCATCCAAAGTACCTGAGTACACCAAGATGATGTTGCAATGTATTTATCTTTAGCAATAGACAGTGACACTAAATCCTATTTCTTACTTGACCAAGAGACTGACCGAGAGCCAATAAAATAAGCTCCACCACTTGTACTTCTCTAGTTATCAAAACAACCAACCCAATCCGCATCAGTATAGGATGTCAAAGTGAAATATGAGTCGTTAGGATACCATAATCCAAATTCTTATGTCCCTTTCAAATATCTGAAAATACTCTTTACTACAACATGTGATTCCTTTAATTATTGCTGAAATATGATTGCTAGACCAAAAACATACATAATATTTGGTCTAGTAGAAGTCAAATACAATAAACCTCCAATCATTGATATATACTTACTTGCATCAGCTTTGGGTGAATCATCTTCTTTTGTTAACTTGGACCCGCTAACAATAGGTGTACAAACTTGTTTAGAATTTTCCAACCCAAACTTATTCAATAATTCTCTGATATACTTGGACTCAGAAATTAAAATTCCTTTTCTGTTATGATTTACTTGTAATCCAAAAAGAAATTTAACTCACCAATAATAAACATTTCAAATTATTGCTACATTTCCTCTACAAATATTCTACACATATCATCATTTCCTCCAAAGATTATGTCATTAACATACATTATAACAATCAACATCAGAATTTAATAAAATATTTAGTATAAGTTGCTATCAACATATCCCTTCTAAAATTTATATCCAATTAGATATTTGTCCAGTCTTCCACACTAGGCCCGAAGTGCATATTTCAATCTGTACAATGATTTCTTCAACCTGCAAACTGGACCCAAATCAATCCCTGACTTGAATCTTTCTGGTTGTTTAATGTAGACTTCTTCCTTCAGTTCTCCATTCAAGAATGTCGAATTTATATCCATCTAATAAATTTTGAAATACTTAACAGATGGAAAAGATAAGAATATTCTAATTGCTTCCATTCGAGAAACATGGGCATATGTTTCTTCAAAATGAATACCTTCGATCTAAGTGTAACCCTTGAAAACCAGTCTTTCCTTTTTCCTTATCACTTTTCCATTTTCATCCAACCTATTTCTAAACACCCACTTTGTCTAATCACATTTTTGTCTATCAGTCTGGGTACAAGTTCCCAGGTTTTATTCTTCTCAATTAGATCAAGATTTCTTCAATTTTGTTTACCCAACTTTTATCATTACATGGTTCTTCTATAGTCTTAGGTTTAGTTTTCGATAGTAGACATAATAAAACTTGTTGTTGAGATACCTTAATTCTTGTGATGATTTCTCTATACATACCTTAGAGTTTTTCTTGTAGATGTCAGAGCCTTCTTTGTCTCCTCTTCTTCCTTCTTATTTTCTTTTCCTTCATCCTCTGAGTCGAATTCATATTGAATATGATTGTCAGGAGTTCTTTGGATATCTTCATTATCTTACACTTTCACAATTTCAACTATCTTGTTTAGTCTTTTTTAATAGCACCGATACCCTTTTCTCTTTGTAGAATAACCCAAAAACATGCCTTCATCAGTTCTACTATTAAAATTTTTGAGATAGTCTTCATCTCTCTGAATGTAGCATTTACTTCCAATTGTTTTGAAATACTTTAGTGTTGGGGATCTTCCATGCCATAGCTCATATGATGTCTTTCCATATTTCCTTTTGAGAAATACATGGTTAAGAGTATATACTGTAGTGTGTATAACTTCTCTCCAATAGATCTCTAGTAAAATTACTTATTTAATCATTGTTCTGGCTGCTTCTTGAACTATCTTGTTCATTCTTTCTACCATACCATTCTATCATGGTGTCCTCAGGATAGATAACTATCTTTCGACGCCATGTTTCTCAGAAATTGTCAAACTCATCAGAAGTAAAATCTCATCCTCTATCAGACCTCAAGCACTTGATTTTTATATCTACTTCATTCTAAACTCTTACTTTGAATATCTTGAGTTTTTCTAATGCTTCAGATTTTTCTCTTAAGAAAGCAATCCAAGTTAATTTGGAATAATCATGAATTAAAAGCATAAAATATCACTCACATTGTAAGTTCCTTTTTCTGGTTGGAGCACATAAGTGAGTGTGTACAAGATCCAACAAACCGGTATAAGAATGATCTTGTCCTTTGAATGATTCTCTTGTCATTTTTCCTTCTTGAAATCCTTTGCAGATAATATTGTTTGGTTTGGTTAGTGGTGCAGGAGCACATAAGTTTAGAAAAATTTCTAGGATAGAAAGAATTTTCAGGTTGTAAGGTGTTTTTTTCCACCATTCTTGTAATGACCAAGGTCAACCGGTGAACAAACACCATAGTTGGTTAGTAGTTGTTTTCTAGTTTAAAGTGTGTGTTGAGGTAGTTTGTAAACCTCTAAAAAACACAACAAGGCTCTACCAACTGAAATTGATGAATTGTCACTAATTTATACTGGTGCTCGGGCAACTCTATTTCTCGGTAATGCTACTCAGAATCTTGCTAGGTTTAGACTAGGTTGCTTGGGTATGCTGTGCGGAATGACTCGGGGATGTTGCTCAGTAATGTCTCTCAGGTTACACTTTGTGCTCGGGGTTGTTACTTAGTGATACTGCTCGGGGTTGCTTTTAGATTTTGGGTTGTTGACTTGCACTTTGGTATTGAAGACAAAGGTTAACTTTGACGCTTGGGAGTGGTGCTCGGTAATTGCAGTCTGTTTCTTAGTTATGTTAGTTAACGGCCCAGGAAACATAGGATGTGATGTTTGTGACCAATTGGGTCAACTGCAACGGCTCTCATCATGTCATTTTTGTCTTTGACAGATAGTGACACTTGTTCCAGTGATGGGAGGGTCATTGATGGCTTGACCATGCCTTTTGTGCAAGGTGGTTGATGTTTTTAAAGAGCACGAGATATTTATGAGAGATAGATATATAGTTGAAAATTTTTGTAAGAGAGTAGTAGTAGGAAAAAGAGAGGAATGCATTGTATTTTGTGATAGATTAGAGTTTGTGAATATAGAGAGAAGTTGGAGAATTATCTTGAGAATTTTTGTGATGGTTTCCATGTGTAGTGTGTATTGATATGTTATTCATGTTAAATCAGTCAATTTATCTTGGAGAATGAATCTATCCTGATAGATTCTATAGCATGAGATAGTAGCTTTATGGTGAGAACCAGGTCTAGAGAACTTGAGTTGAAGATCTTAGTGAATTCCTCAAGTAAGGGTTTGATAATACACTATAAGGTCCATTTAGAGACCTTGAAGCAGAGTCAGACTGACTCTCGATAATAACTAGACTTTGGATTCGACATCAGATTGGTATGAGAGTGAGTTAGAAAGTTGGGCTTGTGTTGTTTGGGTGTGATTTTTAGGAGAGTATGTAAATTAATTGAACATGGTGTCCAATGCAGAGCTAGCAAGAGATGTAGGAGAACACAGAGAGGAGAACAAAATCCTTAAGGAGCAGTTATCCAAAATGGCATGCAAGTTAGAAGAAGTACAACTTTGAACTACAGTAGTCAGTGAACTAATGAGAGAAGCTGATGAGAAGGGTAAATTAATGGCCGAGGAGGACATGATCCTAGAGCCAGAACCTATTCTTGAAGAAGAGCCATTCTTGAAAGCATTAAAGGTAATGAGTGGTAAGTATTTAGAAGGTGTGCCTCTATTTAGTGGCAAGATGGATCCAGAATTAATCATGGAATGGATAGAAGGTCTTGAGAATCACTTTGATTGTGATATTGTGACTAAAGGTCCGAAAGTCAGAATAGCCAAGACAAGATTGAGAGGAACTTCTCTCACTTGGTGGAAATTTGTCCAAGATGAAAGGGAAAAAGGAGGAAAGAACCCCATTACAAGTTGGAAGGGTATTGTGGAAAAGATGAAGTAAACTTACCTTCCTGATGATTATAAGTGTAGTTGCACAAGAAAAGGTAGAATCTGAGGCAGAAAGACTTAGAAGTTAGTGCCTATATAGAAGAGTTTCATAAGTTATGCTTAAGGACCCATGTGGTGGAAGAAGAAAGACTAGAGGTGGAAAGATATCAGAATGGCCTCAAATAGAGTATTCAAGAAGAGATCAATCTCTTAAGCTCCAAGACTGTACATCAATGCTATCAACTATCTCTCAAGGTAGAAGAGAAGTTCAAGAAGAAACAAGACTCAAACATTAGAGGTAGAGGAAGAGACAATAGAGGTCATAGAGGATGAAATCCTGAAGCTAAGAATCAGAGTGAGTCCAAACTCATAGAGAATCAAGGGGAATATAGTAACACTAGAGGTGGTTACAACAAAGGAAGAGGTTCAAATAATAGTTCAAGAGGAAGAATTGATAACCAAGGAAGAGGATCTTACTTCTCTTCAATGAAATGCTACAACTGTCAGCAGTTTGGGCATCCTGCATATCGGTGTCCTGCAAAGAGCTCTACTTCACAAGGAGGAGAGAAAAGAGCTAACTATGTGCAAGAAGAGTCTTATAGCAGCAAGATTGTAGAAGTCCCCATAGGCTCAGAGATAGGAGAGCATTTAATGGTTTGGAGAGCACTCCTCAAAGAAACCATCAAAGAAGAGCCAAGCCAAAGAAGATCTTTGTTTCAAGTCAATTGCAAGGTACTTGATAAGGTTTGTAAAGTTATCATAGATTCAGGTTCTACTAATAATATAGTTTCCTTGGAAGCTATTGAGAAGTTGAAATTGACAAGGATAGCTCACACTAATCCTTATAGAGTTACTTCGTTGAATAAAGATCAACATGTAATAGTCAATGAACAAGATTGGATAGAATTTTCCATAGGGAGGTATAAGGATAGACTTATGTGTGATGTCCTACCCATGGATGCTTGTCATCTACTATTAGGTAGACCTTTGCAGTTTGACCGAGCTGCAGTACATGATGGAGTTAAGAACTCCTATTCCTTCAAGAAGGATGGAATAACTTTTAGGGTACAGTCAACCTTAGAAGAAGAGAAAGAAAAGAAAAGAGGTCCCAACCTACTGTTGGTTGGTGAGAAAGAATTATTAAAAACATTGGAAGAAGATGGAGTAGGCTTTTCTTTGGTTTTACAAGCAAAAGGTGAAAAGGGAAATAAGAGGGAAGAGTTTCCTTTAGAGATCCAAAGGTTGTTAAATCAATACCAGGCCATAGTTAGTGATGGTCAACCAGCTATCCTACCACCTAAGAGATCTATTAGTCACCAGATTGAATTTATTCTAGGAGCCTCACTTCCAAATAAAGCTGCTTATAAGATGACCCCACAAAAGAATGCAAAGATTTATAACCAAATCTAGGAACTAATTGACCAAGGGTTGATTAGAGAAAGTATAAGTCCTTGTGCTATTCCCACAGTACTATCCCCAAAGAAAGATGGTACTTGGAGGTTGTGTACTGATTCTAGGGCCATAAACAAGATAACTATCCAGTATAGGTTCCCAATACCAAGGATAGAAGATTTGATGGATTGTCTTGGTGGAGATAGATATTAATCCAAGGTAGATCTTAAGAGTGGATATCATCAGATAAGAATTAAAGGGGGAGATGAGTGGAAGACTATTTTTAAGACTATTGAAGGACTTTATGAATGGCTTGATATGCATTTTGGGTTGTCAAATGCCCCAGGCACATTTATGAGGTTGATGAATGAGGTTTTAAAGGACTTCATTTGCAAATGGGTTGTAGTGTACTTAGATGACATCCTAGCATTCAGAAAAACAAAAGAGGATCATCTTTGACATCTGCAAATGGTAATGCAAAGATTGCATGAAGAAAAGTTGACAATCAACTTGGAAAAGAGTGAGTTCATGAAGCAAGAGTTGGTATATCTAGGTTTTGTAATCTCAGAAGGTAACTTGTGTATGCACCCTAAAATGGTCGCCTAGACTTTGGGCCCCATTTTATCATTTTATCATTTATAAAAATTCTTGAATCAATTCTTTGCAACATTTTAATTCAAATCAATTTCCTTGATCAAATTGTAATTTATTCAATTATTTCAATATTTCCTAAGGTTTGATCATTTTTATCTAATTAAAAGATTTTAATTTTCTTTTTAATTAAATAAAATTTATCTTATTTAATTAAAAGATTTAATCTCCCTTTTAATTGAATAAAATTTATCTTATTTAATTAACGTAAATTTCTCCCTTTTAATTAAATAAAATTCCTCTTATTTAATTAAATTCAATTTCCCCCATTTAATTAAATAAAGTTCTTCTAATTTATTTAATTATAAAGAAAACCCCTCTTTTAATTAAATAAATAAAAATCCCCACTTAAAGCACTCTAATTGATGAAAAAGGAAATAAATAAAATAAAATTAAATAAAATCCCTTTTTCTTCACATCCTCCTAAGTGGTGGGATTTTTGCCTCTTAATCATAGCCTTTGATTTTTGCCTCTTAATATCAACCGTTCAGTTTCCTTTAAAAGAAGACCTCTCCTTCTCATTCAAGGAGATAGAATTTTTAAGTATTGTTATGCTGCAGGTTTGGAGAGCAATTTTGGAGGAGGATTTGAGCACTTGAGCTTGGATATTGCAACTTCTCTCTTCTTGGCTTCTTCTTCTTGCATTCATGGCTATTCATGTAGATTAGATTCATGTTTATTTTCATAGATTAGATTTGCATATTTCCTTTCATAGATTAAGCATGCATTGTTATCATTTAGATTAATTTCCTTTCATGCATTGTTATCATATAGAGTAGATCTCATTTTTCATGCATTGAATCTCTCATTTCATGGTGTACTTGCATAGGCACTAACTAGGTCAATCTGAGGGCCTCCATTTCAAACCTTTGCACTCCATGACTAGAGAGCTATGGATCGATATTTGAGGCCTCATTCTTGAGCAACCTTGGATGGAATGATTCATAGAAGTGTGTCAAAATTTTAGCATACAACTTGAAGATGGATGTCAGCAAGGTGGAAGAAATATTGAATTGGACTACACTATAGTCAGCTAACAAAGTAAGAAGCATCCATGGTTTAGCACAATTCTACCAAAAGTTCATCAAACAGTTTAGTGAAATCAGTGCACCTATTTTAGATACCATCAAAGGAGGTATGAAAGCCAAGTTCCAATGGAATGAGCAGGCTGATGAAGGATGTGAGCATCTAAAGAAGAGGATAGGCACTCAACCAATCTTGAAACTTCCTAGTTTTGACAAATTGTTTACTGTGGAGTGTGATGCTAGTAATATTGTTGTCGGTGCAGTTTTGAGTCAAGAAGGAAAGCCAGTAGCCTTTCATAGTGAGAATCTCAATGATGCAAAAATGAAGTATTCCTCATATAATTTTGAATTGTATGCATTAGTGCAAGTACTAAGGAAATGGATACATTATCTCCTTCCCAAATAATTTGTAGTCTTTACCGACAACTAGGCTTTGAGTTTTCTAAGTTCACAGGATAATCTAAGCCATAAGCATATGAAATGGGTGGAGTATATACAAGCCTATACCTTCACCATAAAGCACAAGAAGGGAGTACAAAAAAAAATAGAAGATGCATTGAGTAGAAGGTTACTCACAGTGCAAGAATTTTAGCTAAGGAGCATTGGAATTGAAAGCTTCATGGATCTATATCCAATAGATGAAGACTTTGCAACAACATACAAGGTATGTCAAGAATATCAAAATCATTTTCATAGTGAGTATTCAGAGTATACTCTTCAAGAAGGTCTTGTATTGAAGGGAGGACAACTCTGTGTACCAAAGGGTTCCATGAGAGAGAACCTAGTACAAGAAAAGAAAAATGGTTCCTTAAGTGTAAATTTTGGGTTGAATAAGACTCTGGAATTGGTCAAGAGGTATTACTATTGGCCAAGAATAAATCAGGATGTCCAAAAGTATGTAGAGACTTGTATGGTTTGTCAGATGGAAAAAGGGACTTCATCCAATGCAAGATTGTATCAACCCCTTCCTATCCCAAATAGACCATGAGAATTCCTTAGTATGGATTTTGTATTTGGACTACCGAAGACCAAGCAAGGAATGGACAACATCTTTGTGATTGTTGATAGGTTCAACAAGATGGATCACTTTGTGCCATGCAAGACCACACATGATGCATGTTACATGGAATTTTTTTTATTTAGAGAAGCAGTAAGGATACACGGATTACCTTTGAGTATTGTATCAGATAGAGACTCCAAGTTTATGAGTCATTTTTGGAAAACCTTATGGCAGAAGTTTGGTACAAATATTTATTTTAGCTCAGCATATCATCCACAGACCGATGGTTAGACTGAAGTGGTGAACCAAAGTGTAGGAAATATTTTGAGATGCCTCACCAAGGAGTATGGACAATCATGGGATCAGTTACTTTCTCAAGAAAATTTTTCATACAATGATACGGTCAATACATCCACTAGAAAGAACCCTTTTGAAATAGTGTATGGGGTTCATCCTAGGGGTATATGTGAATTAAGGGATCTTGGAAGCAATGTAGAGAGGAGTGGGTATGCTAAATATTTTTCTCAATCCATGAAGGAGGTCCATGACTCAGTTAAACAAGCAATGGTAAAGAGTACGACTTATAACAAGCAGAAGGTAGATGCAAGGAAAAGAGATATTCAATTTATTGTTGGAGACTTGGTCATGGTGCACCTTAATAAAGCAAGGTTGCAGAAATGAGTTCCTAGTAAAATTCAGATGAGGAAGATAGGCCCTTGTGCAATATTGGCAAAATATGGGTCTAATGCTTATAAAATTGATCTTCTTGCAGACATAGGATTATCTCCTATTTTCAATGTGGCAGATTTGGTATCCTATAAAGGACCCATTCCAGAAGGAGATTATGATCTAACAGAAGATACCAAGGATCTCAGAGCACTCAAACTACATGTTACACTAAAACTGAAGGCATAAGAGATTCTAAATTCAAGAGTTGCCAAGAAGACTAGAAGGCAGACCTATCTAGAACATCTGGTCAAATGGAAAGGAAAAGCTGATTTCGAGGCTAAATGGGTGCAAGAAACCGATTTCAAGAAGATAGGCATCAATCCTGACTTACTCCAATCACCTAGAAGTTGATATCTTTTCTTGGGGAGAGTATGGTGTAGGAGCACATAAGGTTAGAAACATTTCTAGGATAGAAATCATTTTCGGGTTGTAAGGTGTTTTGTTCCACCATTCGTGTAATGACCGAGGTCAACTAGTGAACAAGCACCATAGTTTCTTAGTAGTTTTTTTCTAGTTTAAAGTGTGTGTTGAGGTAGTTTGTAAACCTCTGAAAAACCCAACAAGGATCTAGCAACTAAAATTGATGAATTTCCACTAAGTTATACTGGTGCTCGGGAAACTCTATTGCTCAATAATGCTACTCAGGAATCTTGCTCAGTTTACACTAGGTTTCTTAGGATGCAGTGTGTAATGATTCAGGGATGCCGCTCGGTAATGTCTCTTAGATTATACTTGGTGCTCAGGTTTGTTACTCGGTGATGTTGCTTGCAAATTTTGGGTTGTTGACTGGCACTGGGGTATTGAAGACAAAGGTTAACTTTGACGCTCAGGACTGGTGCTTGGTAATGGCAATCTGTTGCTGGGTTATGTTGGTTAGCATCCCAGGAAACATGGGATGTGACATTTGTGACCAGCTGGGTAAACTGCAATGACTCTCATCATGTCATTTTTGTCTTTGATGGATAGTGACACCTGTTCCAATGATGGAAGAGTCATTTATGGCTTGACCATGCCTTATATGCAAGGTGGTTGAAGTTGTTAAAGAGCATGATATATTTTGGAGATATTTCTGAGAGATAGATTTATAGTTGAAAGCTTTTGTAAGAGAGTAGTAGTAGGAAAAAAAGAGGAATGTATTGTATTTTGTAATAGATTAGAGTTTGTGAATAGAGAGAGCATTTGGAAAATTATCTTGAGCATTTTTGTGTTGGTTTCCATGTACAGTGTGTATTGATACATTTTTCATGTTAAATCAGTCGGTTTAGCTTCAAGAATGAATCTATCCTGATAGATTCTATAGCATAAGATAGTAGCTTTACGGTGAGAACCAGGTCTAGAGCACTTGAGGTGAAGATCTTAGTGACTTCCTCAAGTAAGGGTTCAATAATACCTTATAAGGTCCATTCAGAGACCTTAAAGCAGAGCCAGGCTGACTCTTGGTAACAACTAGAATTTGGATTCTACATCAGTTAGCCTTGGAAAATCTCTAACTGCACTATTTGAACTTATCCTTACCAAATTTTCAAAGTTAATATAACATATCATACGGTGCCAAAGCCAACTGTTACGAGAATGTGATATTAAGAATCTCTTTGCAATTTCTAGTTGATACATGTTTCCACATGTCCTTATTCCAGCAACAATAACAATTCCAGACTTATTTTGAATCTCACATCCATCCTCCTGAAATATAACATCATAACCTTTCTCGCACATCTCTCCAACACTCAACAATTTGTGATGCAAACCCTTCACATAGTAAACATTGTCAGTGTAGATGTCCAAAAATATTAATATTAAATTCCCTTTTATTCATCTAAATATTTAATTTAATCAATTAAATAGTCTCATAGTTGGTATTTATCAATGGTCTAAATACTATTCTAATGTATTTTATTTAAATACATTTGTCTCACAAAATTCCCCTTTTTAATAAATTCATATTTATTAAAAATCCTCCATATTCCTAATTCTTCTAAACTATGATTTATTCAAATTTAGTTTGAAATATAATCTAAACCCTAGCTAGAAACCTATTAACCCAATCTAGAGACCTACCCTAAGCCTACCCTATTCTTACTCTACTCCCATCACCTCACTTCCTAAACATACTTCCCTACATAATTGTCCTCTGATCATGCTTAAAAAGGTGATTCCTAACCCTCTTAAGGCTAATGGAATGCTCACCCATGTGTGAGAATTCTCTCCAAAATGGTCACCCATTCCTCATTAAATATCTTTACTCCTTTGTCCCCCACTTGGAATTCTTGAGCCACTCAAACATTAATGCTATGTTTGACTCGAAATTAGCCATCCCTTCAAGCCCATGTGTCCCTTATGTGGCTCTTATGTGGATGCCACATAGATGCCACCTAATTCAACCCCTCCTCTTCTATCCCAAAAATCTATAAATAGAGGCCTTATCCTCTTGCATTTTCATCTCTCATATTTACATTGTTATCATGCTAACATAGCTCTAGATTTCATATTTGTTTTTATATGCTCTTAGTTTCTTGCTTAAATTAGATAGATATTACATGCTAGGCTTCTTTGGCTAAAATGAATCATAGTGTTCTTCTTTCATGTTGCATATCATTTTTATATCTAGTTTAAATCATCTTTTGGAGAATTTGAGACTAGTTCCTCATACTAGCTCTTGAATTTCTTCATTGTTCCAATCTTTCATTCATGAATTGCATTGTATTAGGGATCCATCTCATTTGTGTTTGAGAGAGCACATGCACAATCATCCTAAAGAGAAAATCAAACAAGTAGTATAGGGTGCAAATTAACTTGTTTTTAGCTCAATCTGATGTTATGATGAGGTCTTGTTGGTTTCTTCTTCATTCTATGAATTATATGTGCTAACCCACTAACTTCTCATGTTTGAGATTGCTCCCAATAGATTAAAGATTTCATCATACACATTCTGGCATGCCTGATGGGACTCATGTCCCTAAAACTCTTCTAACTTCTTGTCCCTTTCTTTCATAATTTTCCAAACTCACGGATCGGCGTCAACAGTTTACACAGAGGCGTCTGCGCCAATGTCGGTTCTTCCTGAACAGTCATTCATTGTTTCCGCTAATTGGCATTTGCACCCTGCATTGGCATTTCTGATATAGACCACTTTTACTCGAGATTTACAAACCCTTACCTTTTGTTTTTCAAGATTCATTGTGTTTACCACTATTTTTTGGTGTTTTTACATTCTATTTTTTAGCAGAGATCAGTTTTATAAGCAATTATAATGTCAAAATTTAACTAAAAGGAAACATTTTCTTGTTAAATCATCAAAGAACTAGTTTCTAAAGGTTAATTAATCTCAACATAGGTTTTTTGGATCAATTTAAAGAGCTAAGAAAGAAATAATAATAACTTGCTTCAATGTTTTGCTATTTTTTTGGGACCTTGCAGGCACAACATCTGTGTAAATGCCGGTTCATGTTACAGCATTTGCACCCAAATGATGGTTAAGGGAAATCACTGTTTAGCGTCTGTCATTTTTTGAATCACCATTCGGTGTCTGTGCTACATAGACCGGCGTCTGCACTGGTATAATATCTTTTCTGATTTTATGGGTTTTTCTGGTTTATCTTACTGTCAGTCATTTTTTGAGGTAAAAACATAGAATCGACATTTTCACCCTGAACCCGTGTTTTCACTCTCTCAAATTTTTATTTGCCATGTTCTAACAACTTTTAGAGTGGTTTTGTGTTCTCAATGCTTGTCAAAGGCTAACATTCTGAAACTACTAACTAGTTGTCTTGTAGCACCACTTTCCAAAGACATTCACTCAAAAGACTACTCACTTTTTTCTTGTAGGTTACCTAAAATCAAAATTGACCAAACAATCATGTTTGCTATCATATTTTTAGGCACCTAGATTAATTAGGAAGATCTTTTTGTCTAATCCAAAGTGATTGTTAGGGGATTATGCTCTCTTCCCTTTTGAGAAGATCAAAAACCTAGACACATTTGCTTTGTGTTAAGCACAATTAGATCTTTGGGAATGAACTAAGTTTTTTCTTGCATGTCTATGGAGAAAATGATACTGGATAGGAGAGTATGCTCTTTTCCCCTTATGGGAGAATCAGAAATCTAGACTCCTTTTTGTCGCCAATCTAATTTGCTTTAACAAGTTAATTCTTTAGATGGGCCTGCCAGTTGAGAGAAAATCTCCTGGGAACGACCCACGTGAGAATGAGGTGTAAGCCACACCACTCTAACTCACATTAATTAAATTTACTCCTTGGGGTTAAAGGCTCAGGATTTGATTGATGTAACTCCCCGCCAGGGAACCCAAGAGAGATTAACCTAGAACATGTCACTATGTGTGCTAAATAATTTTTTTTTAAAGTTAACATAAAGAATCATACAATCATGCAGAAGCGATTACCATTTATACACATGTCTTACACTCACATAGATTACACGACTCAAGGGTCCCATGATGTTGAATTACTTAAAGAAAAACACCACTAAAAATATAACAAAAGATTCCATCTGATTAAACATATCAAATACAACTTACATAATCATAATTACAATCCTCATGGATAACCATGAAACCACCATAAACTCACATCCACTACACATGTCGTAGGGTATGTGGTACTCACTCTAAAATACTTACTATTACAATTTCCAGATAAGGTATCACATGCGATACTCTAATACAAGATTACAATAATAAAATTACATAATAAATGATGAAGGAACATAAAGAGCTCATCTGCAAAGAGCCATCAAGCACCTGGTACAAGGACGTCGAATCTCAATGGATAAAGAATCACTACCACTCGTCCGTGTGGAGCCACAAAGGTCCACCCCACCATGCTGAGGAGATAACAACAGATCCCAATCCGATATCCAAAACCAACAAGGCATAACCACTAAGCAAGGGATCCTGATAGCTCTCTAATCCGGTGTACTAATCATCATAAAAGGTAAGACTCACTAATCCAGAGGCAACTGACAATGTAGGAAATCTAGCATGTGTAAAGGAAGGTGTCATCATGTACGTCTAACCCTTAAGTTCATCCCTGATAATCACGATGGATTTTGGCACCTAAGTGACCATACACGGAGCTAATGTCCTCTCATACTGACAAGGCCACCAACTATGTCAGGTACCTCGCAGGGCAACTAACATCTTCTCAACACCATCTTAGCCTATACTAGCATTCAAGCATGGGTGAGGATACATCTTATTAATCTATTTTAATATTTTAAATATGTCTTTAGTTATCACTTATTAAAGAAACTCCACAATAAGCAATCCAGTAGTCTCTTACGGACATGAAACTTATTGCAAGCCACGCCCTACTACACATCTAGGTAACTTACCCTAGGCTCAGAGATCCTAAGAGATCTAGCATAGGTCACAACCCTCGTGTACCCCAAATCCAGTAACCCACACAATTAGGAACGGTCACATAAAGGTACACACACAGGTACATAATCGAAAGGGTCATCATGGTCAGTTTAGGGTAATATCTGACAACACACACACCATGAAGTAACAGAAATATAATTGCACCCCCCCAGCCTCTGTATACATCCTAGGTCATCTAATGTCCCAGATAACAACACATACAAGCACAAGAGATCCATAAGATGCATAGAACCCAAAATGTCTTAAAAGACTGAAAAATGAACTATAAGCATATGATCATCTACAGTGAACTTAAACTTACACTCCATAATAACTTAATCCAAAATAGCTAAAGATCATTTACATTAAATCCATTCGAAAACTACCTCTAGTAGTTAAGTAAACTAATCAACATAATCATTAATTCAATCAACTATTTAACTACTCCTAAGGTCTCAACATCCCCTAAGAATCATTAAATCAAATATTGTCAATTTAATTTTAAATAATTAACCATCCACTTAGAGTAATTACTTAAATATATTAATAAATTAATTAAACTAATAATTAATATATCAATTCAAAATTAATAATACAACTATTAATTTAAATCAATAATTCTCATATTAAATTCAATTAAATACCAACATGTTAAATAAAAACTACTAATTAATAATAAATACTAATTACCAATTTTACCTTTAATAAAAAAACACACATTTAAAAATTAAATAAACTAAATTAATTAAAATTATCTAAATTAAAATTAAATTAAAATATATTTAAATGAAATTAAACTAAACAAAAAAAAACATTTTTAAAGTAATATAAACGTTGGGGGGGATCCCGTGGTCCCCACCCCCTATACTCAAGCGGTACTTAGCGCGGCAGGTCCGAGTCTACCGCTGGCAGTCCGGCCTGCCTTACGGTAGTGCCGGCTGCCACGTGCCCGGTGCCCTACGGGTGGGTGGAGCCCACCGCTCCCCACCGCCCACTGCAAAAGTTTTAATATAAACTTTTTTTAAAAATTGCTTTCCAAAAGTGCTATGCGCTATGGATTTTTTTGATTCAATTTTTTTTTAACAATTTTATTTATGGATTTTTAAAAAAAAAAATGAATAAATAGAATTGCATTCCCCAAAAGGGGTTTTTGTTTTTAATTAAGAAATTTTTGAAAATGGAAAATTGAAGGGTAATGGGCAATTTTTTTTTTACTTTCCTTTTCTGGTAACAGTTATTTTTTTTTAACCAGTTTGTATTTTTCCAGGGAGGTTATTTTTTTCAATTTATTTAGTTTTTGTGAGCAAATACAAAAGAAATTAATTATTTATTTTTCCCTATAGTTATACTATAGCAAGGATTGATTTTTCGATTTATAGGAGTTCTAAAGAGATAAAAACATGAAATTTTGACAGCATGTCTGTACTATAGCAAGAAATACATATTGACAAAAATAATAGATTCAGGCTTCTCATAAACTCTGAAACCACCAAAACATTAAACATCCATAAATTTAATTTCTCCTATAGTATAAACTATACAAAGAACTTAATTTTTTATTTTCTAAGAGATCTAGAGGGAATTTCTTCCTGAAATTTTGACAGCATAACCCTACGATGCTAAGATTATAGAAAATGATAGAAATATAGATCTAGGGTTTCTCATAAACTCCCAAAAACATAGATACAACCATAAGCCATTTAAAGGCCAAATTTAAGGAACATGCACTAAAACATCATAGAAAACCTCAGATCTACGAATTGAATCCATACAAGGCAAATGAAACCTACCTTTAATCCAATGCAAGAAACAGAAGAATGTAGCTTGGAGGATGAATGTAGATCTGAAACCCTCAAGCCCAATTCAACCACAGATCTAGCAACAATGTAGATCCAAACACACACACACACAGAAGCAATAGAAAATTCTGAAACTTCGAAGCAACCAAGATCCACAACAATCCACAATTCTTCAAAAACCCTAAAACCACCAAAAGCTCTCCAATTCTCAAAAACCTGTTATGAGAGAAAGAATGACCAATTCCCCCTAAAGAGATTCAAATTCCCCTAAACATGCAAAGGTGAATGACAACTCCCAAGTCAATCCCTAATTTAACTCAACTTGAAAATTGAAAGTAAATCCAAATTAATTAAATAAAATATGCTTTATTGCCACAACTCAACTTT
The DNA here is from genome assembly GCA_018584345.1 of Thuja plicata. Classification (NCBI taxonomy): domain Eukaryota; kingdom Viridiplantae; phylum Streptophyta; class Pinopsida; order Cupressales; family Cupressaceae; genus Thuja; species Thuja plicata. The sequence continues at coordinate 485,152 of MU228305.1, forward strand.
GACTCCTAATTACAAGTTAAGATATTTTGAATTTGAAATACTTTTTCAACACAATTATGCACATGTAATTAATAAGATATTTAATTAAATAGATTAAATATTTATGTCACAATAATGCATGCAACCAAATATTTAATTATTTAATTAATCATATAAGCACATACAATATAGTTTTTTTAATTAAATATTTAATTAAATCAAAATAATCAAATATTTCAATTTAATTAATTATTTAAAATAGACTTAGGATATACTTAAATCATTAATTCAACTATAATCCATTAAATCACAAAATATGGAAAATCACTCAATAATCCGAAAATCACTTGAAAGCATAATCAAGCAAAACACACACAAACTCCAGAGAGAGGGTATTTGAATTCTGTCAACCTAGACAAATCCGGATAAGGTAGTCATACTGAAACTCATCCAACATTAGGATGATTAGGCTTAGGTTAGGGTTTTGGATCTATATGTTACCTCCCGTCTTTACCATTGAGATGAATATTTATGGGCACGCTCACTCCTGCCAATTCAGGGAAGACGATGCCCTGTACCTATAATATTTTCATCAAAGAGCACACATGTACATACTTAATTTAATATCAAAATCAATGATATGGATCAGTCAAATGTGTGGATCTCGCCGAAGCAAGTAACTATGTCTCCATCCTCTACCACAATAACATGCAAACAAATACATAAACATGATAACCATACACATGCAAGTATGGGGTAAGTACATCATAATCAAAACATAAATCATCACATCTTGATAATAACCATAACATCATTAACCAATAGTCACCAACAATTGAAAGAATAGTAGCTCTCATGAAAGTAGCCTAAAATAATCCGGTCAATCAACTGGAACCAATGCCTAAAAGAGTATGGCATCACAAACTAAAAAGAAAAACATGAGTGGGTATTACATCCACCCACCCCTAGGATTAGGCTTACTCCTGGAAGCCCATAAACAAGTAGGGATATAAACCCTGTAATCTAGCTGCATCCTCCCAGGTCGCTGAAGACTCATCATTTGGGTCCCATTGGACCCTTACCTGCTCTATGGTGTGACCCCTAAGGGTCACACCCCACTGCTCTAGAATACACATTGGCTCCAAAGCCAGCTGCCCGTCCTCAACCTGTAATGCATTCCAATCAAGTACATGCATAATGTCAGGTATATATCTCCTAAGAACTGAAACATGGAAAACATCATGGATGCACGAAAGGCTAGGTGGCAAACCAAGTCAATAAACAACTGGTCCTATCCTATCTAGGATCTCAAACGGTCCCAAAAAATGAGGTGCCAACTTCAAACCCTTTCCATAATGGATTGAACTCTTCCATGGGTGCACTCTCAGGAACACTCTATCTCCAACTACAAACTGCCTATCCACCCTGTGAGAATTTGCATACTTCTTCTATCTATCCTGTGCAGTCACCAAATGCTCACAAATCCTCACTACTTGCTGCTCCATGTCATGAAGCATCTCAGGACCAAGAAGAATACATTCCTCCAACCTATCCTAGCTCAAAGGTATACGACAAGGATGGCCATACAATGCTTGAAAAGGTGCCATGCCAATGGAACTATGATATCCAATATTATATGCAAACTCCACTAGGTACAAGTAGTCCTCCCAGTGAGTCTATCTGTCCATGACATACATCCTCAACATGTCCTCTAGAACCTGGTTCACCCACTCTGTCTGACCATTAGTCTCAGGATGATACGTTGAACTAAAATTCAGCTGAGCACCTAAATCATGTTGTAAATATGTCTAAAAGGCTGAGGTAAAAACAAGATCTCAATCCAATATAATACGGAGAGGAATGCCATGAAGTCTCACAATGTCCTGCATGAAGAATCGGGCCACAGAAGTTGTTGTGTAAGATGACCTCATCGGTGAGAAATGAGCCACCTTGGTTAACTGATCAATGGTCACCATAATAGCATCATGTCTGTGAGGAGTCATAGGTAACCCAACTATGAAATCCATAGATATGGTGTCCCACTTCCATGATGGAATGAGATTAGGCTAAAGAAGCCCTGTTGGATGCTGGTGATCCACCTTGACTCTCTAACACTCTAAACATCTAGCCACAAAGTCTGTAATCTCCCTCTTCATTTCAGCCCAATGATAGAGCTGTTAAAGATCTGTGTGCATCTTCTTGACACCGGGATGTGCCGAATAGGGTGCACGGTGAGCCTCGGATAACACTAATGTATGAAAATCATCCAATGGTGGTACATAAATCCAGCCCATATGATGCAAAAGACCATTTGTCTCTAGAAAATAATCAGAGAATATGCCCTCTAATGGTCTGCCGGACTCTATCTCAGCTTTCACCTCTTGATACAATGTATCTCTAGGAAGTGACTGGAGTATCCTACTCCTGAAATCCACACTAAGAGTCAATGCTAGAATTGCCTGTCGCTTGTGACTCAATGCATCAGCGACCACATTCTTATTCCCCTGAATATACTTTATCTCAAAGTCATATTCGTAAAGGAATTCCATCCACCTTCTCTATCTAGCATTCAGATTAGGTTGGGTAAAGATATACTGAAGGCTACGATGATCACTATGAAGCTCAAATCGGTGTCCTAAAAGAAAATGCCTCCATCAAACTAAAGCATGGAAAACTGCCGCTAGCTCCAGATCATGAGTAGGGTAGTTGAGCTCATGATCCTTGAGTTTGCAAGACTCATAGGCAATCACTCGCGCATCCTCCATGAGAACGGCTCCAATACCCTCTAAAGATGCATCAGTGCATACAACAAAATCCCCCACTGGATCAGGCACAACTAGGATAGGTGAACTGGTCAAACACACCTTGAGACTCTAAAAAGCCTCCTCACACTTCTCTGTCCATACAAACTTCTTCCCTTTTCGCTGAAGAGAAGTAATAGGATGAGCCACCCTAGAGAAGTTTTGCATGAATCTGTGGTAGTATCCTGCAAGACCCATGAAACTGCGCACCTCAGACACTAGTGGGTGCTGGCCAATCCACAATTGCCTAAATCTTTGAAGCATCTATAGAGATACCTTCTCCAGAAATGACGTGACCAAGATACTGAACCTCAGTTTGGAAGAAATTGTACTTAGCCAGATTGGCATAAAGTTGATTCTTCCTAAGACACTACAAAACTTGTCAAAGATGCTCTTCATGCTCCTCCATGGATCTAGAATAGATCAAAATATCATCTAGGAAGATGAGCATGAAGCGATCTAGGTACTCTCAAAACACTCCATTCATCAAACACATGAACACTGATGGAGTGTTCGTCAACCCAAATGGAACCATTGTGAACTCATAATGTCCATAGCGTGTACAGAAAGCTGTCTTATGGATATCAACATCCTGAATCCGTAACTGGTGGTATCCTAACTTCAGATCAATCTTACATAACACCTTGTCTCCCTTGATCTAATCAAACAAGTCATCAATGCGTGGCAATGCGTACCTTTGTTTTTACCGTTACCTTGTTCAAATGTCTATAGTTGATACACAAGCGTAAGGATCCATCCTTCTTCACGAAGAGGACAGGTGCACCCCAAGGAGAAAAACTAGGGAAAATTCTCCCCTTTGTCAACAACTCCTCTAATTGTAGCTTTAGCTCACTCAAATCATGAGTAGCCATATGATATGGTGCTCTCGAAATAGGCTCTGCTTCTAGCACAAGCTCTATGTGAAAGTCTATGTCACACTTCCGTGGCATAGCTAGAATCTCATCAAGAAATACATCAATAAAATCCTGAAGTATGGGATGATCCAAAGCTTTGACTTTGCTTTCCATACCATCTAACTCATACATGGATATTGCATACATCTAACATCCCTTTCGCATACATCGCTTCAGTTGCATAGCAGATATCATGCGAAGGGATATGGGTCAAGGAATCCCCACAATGCGACACTCACTGCTAGTAGGATCCTTGCAAAGGATGATCTTCTCCCTACAATCTATCTTAGCTCCATGAGCTCCCAACCAGTCCATTCCTAAGACAACCCCATATGACCCCAAAGGAATCACACGTAAGTCAATTAAGGTAATGAACTTCCCTAGGTTCAGTTTACAACCATGAACCAAGGAATCTGTAGCTACCCTAGCCCCTGAGGCTAACTCCACTTGCCAACATAACGCTTGCTTTGCAGCCACTAGCCCACAATGCTCAACAAGGAAAGGTGAAATGAAAGAGTCAGGCGCTCCTGAATCAAATAATACAAAAATGGAAGTACCCTAAATAGTACCTAAAGTCTCAATGACTATGCCCTGATGCTCTGCCTGCCTCTGATCAAGAGCTACAAAAACTCTATGTGAACCTCTACCTACAGTAGGCTCTGAGGCTGTTGGCCTTTGTGTAGAAAACTGTGGTGCTTTCTACAGATAATTCACCGCAATGTGGCCAAACTAACCATAGGTGAAACACCCTGTGCCTTTGAAGTTTCCTCTCCCATTGGAGGGCACACTAGACTACTGGACACTCCCACGACTTGCACTAGGCTGTGCACTCTGAGCTGGTCAGTTGGACTGATTACACCTATGGTACTGTCCACTCCTCACACCCTTACCACTCTGGGTAGGAGGTGCAGTATTCTACTATTGCTACTGCTGATGCTGACTCTGGCTCTAGTTCTGATTGCCTCTATAATAACTGGATGCCTTTTTGAAGTTCCTAGCACCCTGCGACTGGTTACCTCTATAGCCTGCTCCAGAAGCTCCACTAGCCTGACCACCCTATCTACCTCCATGGCCTGCTACCAAGTTTGCCTCTGATAAAGTAGCCTTAATCACTACAGCTCATAGGTCTGATGGCTCAAAGAGCTTCACATCCCCTACAATGTGAGCATTAAGCCCTCGTACAAAATGATGTACCAACAATCCGGTATCCTCACTATATCTGGAATACTGCTTGAGCTCATAGAAATGACTCTCGTACTGTTCCACAGTCAATGTCAGCTGTCTAAGGTTATGAAAATCATAAGCTCTCTGCTACCTCCACTGATCAGATAGGAACCTCTCTCTAAAATTCTCGAGAAATAGTTCCCAAGTAATGGTGTCCATACGGAGTCCAAGATTTTGCTCCTCTATCTTCCACCAGATAGCCACAAAATGAGTTAGCTGCATAAAGACGTATCTCACATTAGTATTACTACTAAAGGGATGCATCGCAAATACCCTATCCAAAGCAATCAACCAGGTCTCTGCCTCTAAACCAGAATCCTATCCAACAAAAGGAATAACCTTTCCTCTCGTCAAGTCTCTCATGTGGTTGGCTGCAACCACTGCTGGATCCACTGAAATAGTCCTCCCATGAGGGCTCCTAGATCTCTCTATGTCTCCTCCTACTGCTGGGAGTGATGAGATGCCTCTTGCTCCACTCTGGCCCTCTCAGGAAGGCGATCAAGGATAGCTTGTAGGATTTATCTAGTGTTCATACCCCCAGACTCATCCTGATCCTCTCTCCTCTGTTCACCCTTGTCCTGTTGTTGTTCCCTCTCTTGTCTGACGCTAGTGGAGGAGCTAGCCTGTCAACCTCCCCCACAGGCACCAGACCTACCCCTACCATGACCTCTAGCTGCGCGTGTCTTAGGCATAATTCCTGAATCAAATAGAGATGGATACAAAATTCACCACATAGCTTGAAACATAACTAAAGCATAAATAAATAAACCATAAAGTAATACATCAAAACAAATGTGTAGCATATCTATGTTTTAGTTTCATTTTTAAGCTAGACACAACCTAATGGGCGTACAATTCCTAGAGTTCCCAGTGTAGAAACTAGGGCTCTGATACCAGATGTAACGCCCCGCCAGGGAACCCAAGAGAGATTAACCTAGAGCATGTCACTATGTGTGCTGAATAATTTTTTTTTTAAAGTTAACATAGAGAAACATACAATCATGCAGAAGCGATTACCATTTATACACATGTCTTACACTCACATAGATTACACAACTCAAGGGTCCCATGATGTTGAATTACTTAAGGCAAAACATGACTAACAATATAACAAAAGATTCCATCTGATTAAACATATCAAATACAACTTACATAATCATAATTACAATCCTCATGGATAACCATGAAACCACCATAAACTCACATCCACTGCACATGTCGCAGGTTATGTGGTAATCACTCTAAACTACTTACTATTACAATTTTCAGATTAGGTATCACATGCGATACTCTAATACAAGATTGCAATAATGAAATTACATAATAAATGATGAAGGAATATAAAGAGCTCATCTGCAAAGAACCATCAAGCACCTGGTACAAGGACGTCAAATCTCAATGGATAAAGAATCACTACCACCCGTCCATGTGGAACCACAAAGGTCCACCCCACCATGCTGAGGAGATAACAACAGATCCCAATCTGATATCCAAAACCAACAAGGCATAACCACTAAGCAAGGGATCGTGATAGCTCTCTAATCCGGTGTACTAATCATCATAAAAGGTAAGACTCACTAATCTAGAGGCAACTGACAACATAGGAAATCTAGCATGTGTAAAGGAAGGTGTCATCATGTACGTCTAACCCTTAAGTTCAGCCCTGATAATCATGATAGATTTCGGCACCTAAGTGACCATACACGGAGCTAATGTCCTCTCATACTGACAAGGCCACCAACTATGTCAGGTACCTCGCAGGGAAACTAACATCTTCTCAACACCATCTTAGCCTATACTAGCACTCAAGCATGGGTGAGGATACATCTTATTAATCTATTTTAATATTCTAAATATGTCTTTAGTTATCACTTATTAAAAAAACTCCATAATAAGCAATCCAGTAGTCTCTTACGGACACGTAATTTATTGCAAGCCACCCCCTACTACACATCTAGGTAACCTACCTTAGGCTCAGAGATCCTAAGAGATCTAGCATAGGTCGCAACCCTAGTGTACCCCAAATCCAGTATCCCACACAATCAAGAACGGTCACATAAAGGTACACACATAGGTACATAATTGAAAGGGTCATCATGGTTAGTTTAGGGTAATATCTGACAACAAACACACTATGAAGTAACAGAAATATAATTACACCCCGTACCCTCTGTAGACATCCTAGGTCATCTAATGTCCCAGATAACAACACATACAAGCACAAGAGATCCATAAGGTGCATAGAACCCAAAACGTCTTAAAAGATTGAAAAATGAACTACAAGCATATGATCATCTACAGTGAACTTAGACTTACACTCCATAAAAACTTAATCCAAAATAGCTAAAGATCATTTACATTAAATCTATTTGAAAACTACCTCTAGTAGTCAAGTAAACTAATCAACATAATCATTAATCCAATCAACTAGTTAACTACTCCTAAGGTCTCAACATCCCCTAAGAATCATTAAATCAAATATTATCAATTTAATTTTAAATAATTAACCATCCACTTAGAGTAATTACTTAAATATATTAATAAATTAATTGAACTAATAACTAATATATCAATTCAAAATTAATAATACAACTATTAATTTAAATACATAATTCTCATATTAAATTCAATTAAATACCAACATATTAAATAAAAAATACTAATTAATAATAAATACTAATTACCAATTTTACCTTTAATAAAAAAAAACTAACTTAAAAATTAAATAAACTAAATTAATTAAAATTATCTAAATTAAAATTAAATTAAAATATATTTAAATGAAATTAAACTAAACAAAAAAAAAACATTTTTAAAATAATATAAACGTTGGGGGGGTATTCCGTGGTCCCCACCCCCTATACTCAAGTGGTACTTACCGCGGTAGGTTCGGGTCTACAGCTGGTAGTCCGACCTGCCTTACGGTAGTGCTGGCTGCCGCGGGCCTAGTGCCCTGCGAGTGGGCGGGTGGGTGGAGCCCACCGCTCCTCACCGCCCACTGCAAAAGTTTTAATATAAACTTTTTAAAAAATTGCTTTCCAAAAGCACTATGCGCTATGTATTTTTTTGATTCAATTTTTTTTTAACAATTTTATTTATGGATTTTTTTTTTTTAAAAAATTGAATAAATAGAATTGCATTCCCCAAAAGGGGTTTTTATTTTTAGTTAAGAAATTTCCGAAAATGAAAAATTGAAGGGTAATGGGCAATTTTTTTTTTACTTTCCTTTTCTAGTAACAGTTATTTTTTTTTAACCAGTCTGTATTATTCCAGGGAGGTTTTTTTTTCAATTTATTTAATTTTTGTGAGAAAATACAAAAGAACTTAATTATTTATTTTTCCCTATAGTTATACTATAGCAAGGATTGATTTTTCGATTTATAGGAGTTCTAGAAGAGATAGAAACACAAAATTTTGATAGCATGTTTCTACTATAGCAAGGAATACATATAGACAAAAATAATAGATCCGGGCTTCTCATAAACTCTGAAACCACCAAAACATTAAACATCCATAAATTTAATTTCTTGTATAGTATAAACTATACAAAGAGCCTAATTTTTTATTTTCTAAGAGATCTAGAGGGAATTTCTTCCCGAAATTTTGACAGCATAACCCTACGATGCTAAGATTATAGAAAATGATAGAAATATAGATCTAGGGTTTCTCATAAACTCCCAAAAATATAGATACAACCATAAGCCATTTAAAGGCCAAATTTAAGGAACATGCACTAAAACATCACAGAAAACCTCAGATCTACGAATTTAATCCATACAAGGTAAATGAAACCTACCTTTAATCCAATGCAAGAAATGGAAGAATGTAGCTTGGAGGATGAATGTAGATCTGAAACCCTCAAGCCCAATTCGACCACAGATCTAGCAACAATGTAGATTTGAACACACACACACAAGCAATAGAAAATTCTAAAACTTTGAAGCAACCAAGATCCATAATAATCCACAATTCTTCAAAAACCCCAAAACCACCAAAAACTCTCCAATTCTCAAAAACCTATTATGAGAGAATGAATGACCAATTCCCCCTAAAGAGATTCAAATTCCCCTAAATATGCAAAGGTGAATGACAACTCCCAAGTCAATCCCTAATTTAACTCAACTTGAAAATTGAAAGTAAATCCAAATTAATTAAATAAAATATGCTTTATTGCCACAACTCAACTTTGACTCCTAA
>MU228305.1:508201-518235 GCA_018584345.1 Thuja plicata
CCATGAAGGAAAGTTGTCTTCACATCCATCTGTTCTACCTCTAAATCATACAATGCTGCTAGAGATAACAGAAATCTAATGGATGTAAGCTTTGCAATAGGAGAGAATATTTCACCATAATCAATTCTCTCCACCTGTGAATACCCCTTTGTAACCAATCTGGCCTTATACCTCTCAACACTGCCATCTGTATAGAATTTCTTCTTAAACACCCATTTGCTTCCAACAGGTTTCCGTCCTTTAGGAAAAGGTACTAGGTCCCAAGTTTTTTTCTTCTCTAATGAAGCCATCTCATCATCCATGGCCTCAATCCAGGAACCTGCATCTTCCATACCTATAGCCTCTTTCACAGATCTACGCTCATCAGTGTTTGTAATCAAAGCATAAGCACAACTAGAATCTAACATAGAAAATCCAAACCTCTCTGGTTGCTTTCTTTCTCTCATGGATCTCCTCAAGGGATGAGGTTGAGGTTGTTCTACCTCTTCTTCTAAATTTTTAGAGCTTCTAGAGCTCTCCTCATCATGAGATCCAACACGGTCTCTCTGTTCATTCTTCTCAGGGGTAGGAGGCAACTGAACAACATCTTCTTTCATTTCTTTTTCATCTGGTTGTAGCACAATAGGAGAAGGTGTTAGCTCTCTAAAAATAACATTTCTGCTAAACAACACCTTACCAATCAAAGGATCCCAAAGCTTGTATCCTTTTACACCAACACTATAGCCAATGAAGATACATTTTATAGCCTTGTTTTCCAACTTAGATCTTCTCTCCTTAGGCACATGTGCATAAGATTCACAACCAAAAACATGAATATGTCTAACTGAAGGCTTCTTACCAGACCACACCTCCATGGGTGTCTTACCAACAAGAGATGATGTAGGAGATCTATCAACTAGATAGCAAGTAGTGGCTGCAGCTTCAGCCCAAAACCTTTGTTCGAGGCCAGCTCCACTAAGCATACTCCTAGCCTTCTCCATCAGTGTCCTGTTCATTCTTTCTGCAACTCCATTTTGTTGTGGGGTATAAGGAGTTGTCTTATGCCTCTCGATCCCTCGTTATTTACATAACTATTCAAACTCTATCAAACAAAACTCACCACCATTGTCAGTTCTCATACACTTAATTCTTTTACCATTCTGATTCTCTACAAGAGCTTTAAATTCCTTGAACTGACTGAAAACTTGTGTCTTTATTTCAAGGAAATAAATCCATGTCCTACTGTAATCATCTATAAAAGATACAAAATATATAGATTTGGAGAGTGAAGGAACTTTAACAGGACCAAACACATCCTAATGGATAAGATCCAAAATACTAGAAGACTTGTGAGAAATGGAGTAAAACTAAACATGATTTTGCTTACCATAAACACAGTGTTCGCAGAAGTCAAACTTGAGACTACAATCATTAACCCCTCAACAAGGTTTTTATTTTTTAGGGTTCTGAGACCCTTCTCACCAATGTGGCCAAATCTCATATGCCAAAACATTGTCTTTTCTGCAGGAACTTTTCCTTCCAAAGTGTTAGCACCCTGAGGTACACTTGTTGCAATACCATCAGAACCCATTATGACAGACTTCTTCATTGCTGGTTCATATGGTAGAGATGAAGCAAATGATGCTCTCTTCCTTGAGACAGAAGAACTATTGCACTGTGAAGTGCAAGTATCCAGCTGAAATAGGGTACCTCTCCTAGTACCTTTCGCTAGCACTATAGCTCCTCTAATCATCTTGCATCCATCTTTGGAAAAAACAACTTGCACACCTACATCATTCAACATACTTATAGATAATTGGTTTTGTGCTAAACCTAGGATGTGCATTACCCCATTGATCCCCTTTACTCATTCATCAGAGAATCTGATAGTGACTCTTCCTCGTCCAACTATCTCTAGGTGAGAATCATCTCCTAAGTACACCTTTCCACCATCAAACTCCTCATACTTTGAGAACCAACTTTGATGAGAGGTCATGTGAAAAGAAGCACCTGAGTTAATCAACCACACATCATCAGATGCATGAGTGGCCAAGGCTGTGACAAAATCATCGCCATCTTCTTGAGATTTTTTAGAATCTGAATCTGGGCTTTTCTTCTTCTTCTTTGGCTCTTTGCAGTCCTTACGGAAGTGCCCAGTCTTACCATACTTCCAACATGTTACCTTAGACTTTCCAGGAGTCTTAGATTTTCCATGGGATTTGGATCTACCATTTTCAGACTTATTGTCATTTTTCTTTCCTTTGTCTTTGGATCTACCGCGAACATCAAGGGCTTCCTTGGTTGAATCGAAATTCTTTCTTCGCATCTCTTCAGATAAAAATGAAGAAACAACATCATCCATTTGAAAAGTGACAATAGTACTCCCTAGGGCCATCACAAGATGGTCCCATGAATCTGGCAAAGAACATAGTAGGGTCATACATCGATCCTCCTCCTCCAACTTGACACCAGTAGATGTCAACTATGCAATCAGCATGTTAAACATGTTCAGGTGATCTGCAACAGGTCCTCCTTCCTCCATTCTTAGAGAATGCAACTTCTTTCTCAAGAGAAATCTGTTCACCAAGGACTTGGCCTAACACACAGACCCAAGATACGTCCATAATTTGTTTGTGGTCTTCTCATCGAGAACATTCAGGAGAACAAAATCTGCTAGACAAAGTCTAATGAGACCCTTAGCTTTCTCATCCTTGATATCCCAATCTGCTTGAGGCATGTTTACTAGTTTGATATCATTATCAACCACCTCCCATACATCACTGGCTACAAGCATGTCTTCCATCTTGAGTTTCCACAACTCAAAGTTTGTGCCATTGAACTTTTCCACCTCCATTCTACTATATGAAGAACCTTCCATCTCTTCCTGCAATAAGGTTATGAATACTGCAACAATACTCCCATTAAACTATAGATTAGCTCAAAAAACCCGTACCTTAACAAATAGAACCAAAACTGGCCAGGCTCTGATACCAACTTAAAGGAAACTAAGTGTGCGGAAAATAGTTCCCTATGCTAAACTCTTGAGAAGAGGATTATGCAAATTCAGATTTAACCCTTAGCAATTACAGAATGATAATACAATAACATGCATACATAGAAAAATGAGAATGACATAATGATTTACCCTAGGGAAAAACTTTTGGTAAAAAACCCCAGCACTCCAAAACCTACACAATGTATTAATCAAAACTAATACTGTTTACAATACACTTGCAATGCAAGTTCTTTCAGGAGATAATCAACACTTGAAGAAAAATTTGGTAGCATATAAATGTTCCAACAATACACTCACTTCTCTCAGATTTGCAACCCTAAAAAATTCTTATATCATGCGCTTCACTTTTTAGGGAAACTTCCAAAGGCAGCCGTATTAGGGTTTTACCATTCTCTGAGAAAATAGGAGCACGTCTTCACCTGTCATCAAAACTTCCACAATTATCTCTTACAAATATTAATGACCGTCGTAGGAATCCATCATAACCGTTTCAGTCATGATTACCTTACACATTGTCCAAAGTGCTGACATTTGGAAAATATCAAATGTAAGGAAATATACAAGGTTGATATACCTTACTCCTAACAATACCCTTCCCCAAGCACTTTGAGACACCCAAATTTGATAAATATCAGGGGAAGGGAGCTCCTGTGAGCCACGTGAAATAATTCTACATGGCATGTCAAGAAGTGGCCTGTAGAGATAACTTCCTCATGAGACTATTTCCCAAGAGCTTAGGAAGACCTACTCTCAAGTGGTTCTACAAAATCCCCTATGATACAGTTTCTACTTTCGCTGAACTATCTGAAACGTTTGTGGCCCAATACGCACATAACATCAAAAATGAACTCTCACTCCTTGATCTATGCAATTCCAAACATAAGGGAGGGGAGAGACTGGCCGATTACCTTCAGCGCTGGCAAGGGATTACTACAAGGTTGTTCTATCAACCCCCTGAGCAACATCTTATCAAAATCTTCATTAACAACCTTCATCCTAAGCTTGCCTATCATATTTGCATGAATTGTATACAAAATTTTCAAGACATCAGAATCAAAGGCATGGATCTCAAGCGAGGTCTCATAGAAGATGGTGCCATCAAGTGCTACAAAGAATCCTAGCCTAAAAAATATAATAATGATCGATCATGATACTGGAACAAGAACAAGAATAAGAACATAGTAACTGACAGAGCCACTGACACCAAACACATTCAGGTTGTGGTGGCCGGTCCCAATGCACCTACCCAAACTTATTAGTAAGCACCGCTAGTATACCCTCAACCTCCTCCCATGTATCAACAACCTGTTCCCACGTATCCCAACCAATGTACCAAAAAAACATACACCCTCAAGGTGCAATTATCTATCCCCCTCGAAGGGCATCGTATCAACCCAACTACCAAGGTCCTGTGAACCAGATGAATGCTATATCAGTCCCATGTGGACAACAAATGCCTAATGCTCAGAATGCACCACAATGCATGTTTACCCCCTTGGGTGAACCCATAGATGTCATCTTCCACAAAATGGTACAAGCCAATCAAGTCTTGTACCCAAAAATGTAGCCATTTGATGACTCAACACCTAAGCCTGCCTGGTATAAAGACAACGAGTACTGTGATTACCATCATGTTAAGGGACACACAACCCTCAAATGCATGAAACTAAAACATTACATCCAAGATCTCATTGACTACAAAGAGATCAAAGTGGACTCTCCTTCCCAACCATCTCCAAATGTGGGCCTTAAAATCTATCAAAATGCATTTCCTGAACACACCTCAGGTAAAGGCCCAGGAAATCCTACTCAATCCTCCAACCAGGGGAGGCGTAAGCAAGGAGAAAATGCTGATAGAAAAGATTATACAAATGCATATATCAACTACGATAATCTCATCGAATTCATATCTCAAGTCTATTCCTCCATCAACGTCATCCATATCAAGGGTGTCGATAACCAATGCGCAGTCACCACTCGTCGAGGAAGAATAATATTTGTAGGTGCAGGTACTGTTCCATCTTCTAGTACCCAATACAACCTATTGGAACACTTGGGGAATAATCTTGCCCAAATTTCCATCCTAGATCTCCTCCACACCTCACCCACCTATCAAGAGATCCTTAATAAATCCCTACAAGAATCTTGTTTTCCCAGTGACATCAACCTCATTGAATTCCAAAACCATGTTAGCCACTTTTCTGCATCTTGTGGGGTCTCCTTTAAACCAATAGATGTACCCTCAGAAGAACCTGATCATAATCTTCCACTCCAAATTGTTGTCATGGTTAAATATTTTTCCATCAAGTAGGTAATGATAGATAATGGTTTGGCCCTAAATCTGTGTACTCTAAAATTCATAAAATAGTTGGGTTGCACTGAAGATGATATAACAAATGATGTCATATCAATCAAAGCATATGACAATCTAGAACACACTTCTGAAGGCACCATTTCATTACCCATCAAAGTGGGCCCTATTATCTAGGATACAGTATGTCATGTTGTTGATCTTGGCCTTCCCTTCAACATCCTCCTTGGACGCCCATGGATTCATTCTACTTAGGCCATCCCCTCCACCTACCATCAGTGCATGAAATTTCCATATAATGGCACTGAGATCACCATCCGTGCAGATCCCAAGCCCTTCGCATACTGCAATGCGTTGGAAAACTCCTTCCCACATTCCAATCACTATCTTGGGATTAACATTGGCACCTTTGTTGCCAGTTCATCTCAAACCCATTTAGACCTAGAAACAATCCTCTCTTCCACCCTTTTTGTGGTCAAGATCAACAACAAAGGTTGTGGTGAGTACAACTTATCTGATGCCTTCACAATTGGAGCACTTCTAGTTGATCCACACACTCAAGGTCACCAACCTAATCCAAGCAATACATAACTGAAAAAAACTAAGCCGCTACAATTGGGTCCTACCACTTTTATCTCAAATGGTATTTTGAATAGCCAGGAAATGACACCAAACATCAACCAATGGCTTTATAAGGATCCACCACCCAAGGACACAAGTTGCCTCAATTACTTCAAAGGTAAGTACCCTTAAACTCACAAGCTGGTGAAAGAAAAATGGAACTACCAAGGAGGTGGCCTCAATTATGAAGAGCAAGGAATGAAGGATCCTATTGTACCTACCTAGTGAGAAAGGCACCTAGGCCTTGGCATGGATTCTGACATGAATGGGGGCACCAACGAGAAAATCTATGCCTCTTATCCTCCCCTGGGAGAAATCACTGACATCAAAGATGTCTTGGAAGAGAAAGTTGTGAGAGCCTATGACGATGAAACCTTCTTGGGAAATTTTTTCCTACACCAAATTTCCATTCTCTTCATTGACCTTCCCCTCCGCCATCCTGAACTCATAGAATGGGACCAACCAAGTGTCATACACATTGACGATTTCCAAAGCATGGACGCCCTCCTAAGATTTATGGGAGCAATTGAATAGAGCAATGACTGGGGAAAAAATTTAGCACATGTTTACAAATTGGATCCAAAGGAATACTTTGGGGAGGAGGAGAACTTCAGCCACAAAACTAAAGTAGAAAGCAAAAATAAAAAAGAGAAAAATTGATCCCCTAGAGAAAACCCCTTTGGGGTGCTATCTGATCACAAAATAGTAAAAACAAAGGGCGTATCCACTGGTGAAAAAATCTTTGAGGTGCCAGAGGATGAAGAATCTCCTCTTCCTCTAATCCATGATTACAGGCCTGCATAGTCATCGATTCTCATCAAAGAAAAAAAACCTATCAACCTAGGCACCAAAGAGAATCCTGCCATCACATACATAGCAACATCTCTGACTAAAGAAGAAGAATGAGATCTTGTCACTCTCTTGATGGAATCCATAAATAAGTTTGCATGGTCTTACTCACACATGCTAGGATTAGACCCCAACTTGGTGGTTCACCATCTAGCAGTGGACCCAAATATAAAAACCTGTCAAACAAAAGCTCAGAAAGATGCACCCTAAAGTGGAACTACTTGTCAAAGCAGAGCTAGAGAAGTTACTCCAAGCCAAGATCATCCATGCCATTGACTACTATAAATGGATTTCCAATATGGTGCTAGTGTCTAAACCTAAAAAATCAATCAGGATATGTATAGACTTCTGAGATCTCAACAAGGCATGTCCTAAGGATGATTTTCCACTACCAAACATAGACATGATAGTAGATCTCATAGCAGGACATGAAATGTTGTCACTCATGGATGGCTTTTTCAGATATAATTAGATCCATATTGCAGAAGAAGATCATCACAAGACAAAATTCACAACCCCTTGGGACACCTTCTGCTATAATATGATGCCATTTGGCTTGAAGACTGCTAGGGAAACCTATCAGAGGGCCATGAATGTCATTTTTCATGACATGATTCACAAGATTCTTGAAGACTATGTGTATAGTCAGAAAATGGAAGTACTTCCATGGTACTCTATTTTATCCTTCTAAGTAGGTGGTTTGGGTTCATATCAAGCACCTTGAATAGGTTCTTGACCTTGACCTGGCTTTCCCCCTATTCTGCCTCCATATTCCACTTCTTTCCATCCAGTTTTTGGCATCCTGGTCTGCAGATATGAGGTTTTTGACCTCAGGGTCAGGGTTGACCTTTTGGGTCTATGTCAACCTCGACCCTGACCTAGGTCAAGGTCAACCTTGACCTTGACCTAGGGTTCAAATCTCAGGGTCCCATAGTTTCTGGATGTCAGTCTTTGCAAAAAGTTATTTCCCGCTTTCGGGTCGGCTGTTTTAGGTTCTAAAGCGTTGATTCCTAAATTATATTTAATATAGGTCCTCTCCTAGGGGTAAAAGCTTTAATGGGAATTTAATTCTCCTATGTCAACCTCCTTAGAATATTGTGTCCTAGTTTCATATAAAAGGAAGCCTTTCTCTCTCATTTTCTCTAAGTTTTGTAAGTGCAAAAGGCTCGGACCAAGATTTTGTCAAGAAGAAAAAAGATCAAGCATCCATTTGTTCTACATGTTTACAAGCTTTCAAGGTGTTCAATTCTTCCTCTCAAGCATTCAAGTTCTCCATTGAAGATCAAGGATTCAAGATTTCAATCCTTTGAAGGGATTTGATTCAAGCATTCAAGATTCATCATTCAAACCCTAGATCTAGCCATCATGATGGTGTGATCTTCCTTCAAGATCCTTTGTGCATCCTCAAAACTATTTCATTACTTCTTCAAGGTGTATTCCAAGCATACAATCATGGAGGTTTATGGTTTCTATTGAGTCCAAGCTTTCATATTTAGATATTTGTCTACATTTGAATTACAATTGCATATCTATTTCAATATCATAGCTTCATTGCTAGATTCAATTCTACTACTTGCTAGCATTCTATACTTTATTGATTTCAAGGTTAATTCATAAAATAGGGTTTTACTAAGGCAAACCCCTCCCCCCCCCAAAAAAAAACCTATTTTTCTTGTAGGTACAGGTTCAGGACTGCGGATTTGAACCCAGATCTGGATACCCTTTTCAGCCAACATCTGGGATCCGTGAACAGATTTTTTGTCAGACCTGTGTAGGTCAAGGTCAAAATTATTGGGTTAGGGGTGACATTTTTGGGTCAAGGTTGACCTTTTTTACAATACGGTGTCATAATAGAAAAATATTTCTAGGTTTTGTTCGTCTGTGCGTTTCCTTTCCGGATCATACTTTGGATTTTCCTGAAACTGAGTACAGACCCTAGAAAACAACATTCTTTGATTTGCAATATTTCAAGGTTAGTACTTTTCTATCATTCATTTCAATTCAAATCCTTAATCATTCTAAATCTATCATGCATTTACATTTATTCACACACATTTTAAGAGGGAAACCTAGGATCTCCTTCTTTATTCTTATTTCCAATAGATTGATTAATTTATGCATTGATCCTTTTTGTGTTGATCAATTTGGATCCTTCCTTTGTGCATTCGAGAATAAAGGGGAATGTCTTGTTTAACCCTCCACTCTAAACATTAAATATAAGGTGATAAGTGATTTGAGTATAAAACACTCTTATTCCATAAACATCATTTTCCCCTTTATTCTCAAATGATAGATCCCTTAATGAGGTACATGGAAGTGAGAATGCAAATGGTTCGAATGAGATCTCCATGGATCCTATTCCTATTACATCCTCCTCCACAACCTCTCCAATTGACCTTTACCATAGAGTGTATACATGGTTACCCTCATATTCCTCTATTTGCAACATTGAGACACCTAAAATGGTATTTTCTAAACCTTTGATGACGGTAAAAGGGTGTCCTTGTATAACTATTAAGGGTAAACCCAGAGATCCTCTGGATTTCTTTGATAACACAGACTCTATTTCACATGCTTATTGCACACAAAATAATCCCCAACCTACTGTCCCAGCTACTTTACCTCCTTCTCAACCCGTGCTTCCTCAAGCACCTAGGTTATCTTCTTCCTTTAAAGAATATGATTTAGTGGAATAATTACGCGCTACTTCGGCTAAGATATCTTTATGGGAATTACTTCAAACTTCTCCTACATATCATGAGGCATTGCAAAAAGCTTTATCTACTCTCCCCACTATGCCTCATAATCAAGAGAACATTAATTCATTTCTGGAGTGCATGCACACTATGCCTTATGTACCTCCTATTGTGTTTTTTGATGATGATTTACTTACTATTGAGTTGCATAATCAATATGATGCTCTTATGGTTGTTGTCTCTATTAATTAGAGTATTATTCGTAGAACATTGATTGATAATGGATCTGAGCTTAATGTTTGTAGCATGGATATTCTTAAGGCAATTAAGGCTGATCTTACAACTATTCAACTGGACAATATTCCTATTCAAGTTTTTGATAGTATTGCAAAGAAAACTTTGGGTATTATTATGCTACCTATTAAAGTTGGTCATGTGCTTCTCTACACTCCTATCCATGTTATGCCTGGACCACTCAATTATAACCTTTTATTAGGAAGACCTTGGTTACATACTATGCATGCGGTTCCTTCTACTCTTCATCGCAAGGTTAGGTTCATTT
>MU228305.1:519393-532740 GCA_018584345.1 Thuja plicata
TCGCTTTACTGGTAAAAGCTGAAATTGAAAAATTATTAGGTGCCGGATTCATCCGCTCTATTGATTATTCTGAATGTATTTCCAATATTGTGGCTATTTCTAAGGGAGAAAATAAAATAAGAATGTGCACTGATTTTCAGGATTTAAATAAAGCATCCTTAAAAGATGACTTCCCGCTACCTAATATTGACATGATTGTGGATTCAACAACAGGTCATGCGTTATTATCTTTTATGGATAGATTTTTGGGTTATAACCAAATTTTTATTCCTATTGAGGATCAACTTAAAACCACATTTATTACACATTGGGGGAAATTCTCTTGGGTCATGATGCCTTTTGAATTAAGAAATGTGGGAGCCACTTATCAACGTGCTATGACTTTGATTTTCATGATTACATTCATAAGATTTTGGAAGATTATGTGGATGATATCTTGGCGAAGTCTATACAGAGAGAAGATCATGTGTTCATTTTAAGACAAATATTTCACAAAATTAGGAGTTACAACATGAGGTTAAATCCTAAGAAATGTGCTTTTGGAGTTGATTCTAGAAAATTATTAGGATTTATTATTCTAAGTGAGGCATAGAAGTTGATACTGAAAAGATTGATGCTATTGTTAACATTCCCCCTCCTAAGAATATTTCTCAATTAATTAGTTTACAAGGTAAAATACAATCTATTCATCACTTTGTTCCTAACCTAGCCGATAGGACTGTTCCTTTTACTTCTTTACTCAAAAAGGATACCAATTTTTCTTGGAACCAGGAATGTAAGAAATATTTTGAGCAATTTAAGGAAAATCTTGCTAATCCTCCTATCTTACAACCTGCTCAATTCAATAAACCCTTTTATCTATATACTTCTACCACTTCCAATGCTATGAGTGCATTATTGGCTCAACATGATAGTGACAGAAAGGAAAGACTAGTATACTTTATTAGTCGGACCTTGTTGGACTATGAAACATGATATACTCAACTAGAATGACAATGCTTGGCTTTAGTTTATGCTTGTCAAAAATTCTGACATTACCTGTTGAATGTTGAAGTCAATGTGATTGTTAAATTTTATCCTTTAAAACACCTTTTCTCAAAAACCGATCTCTCCGGTCGATTAGCAAAGTGGGTGATGTTGCTCACAGGATTTGATCTCAATTTCATCCTTCAAAAGTCAATTAAAGGACAAGCTTTAACTGATTATTTAGCTGAAGCTCCTTGTCCTCATTCTAATACAATTGTTACCTTAGTAGAATTCCCCGATGAGAATATATTTGCAATCAAACAAGACAATATTTGGGAGTTATAAAGTGATGGTTCTAGGTGCAAGATAGGTTTTGGGGTGGGCATTATCTTGATCTCTCCTACAAAGAAACCTATCCCTATGTCATATAAATTACCTTTTCCTTGTACTAATAACATTGCGGAATATGAAGCTCTTATAGCTGGCTTACGAGCAGCTTCATCCCTTCATATTAAAAACTTAGAAATTTACGAGGATTCGCAATTGATTATAGAATAAATCAAAGGAGGTTATCAAACTAAGAATGATAAGATGACACAATATTGAGATTTGGCTCTCGATATTATTTCACAATTCTCTTCTTACACAATTCAAACTTTACCTAGGAGAGATAATCGACATGTAGATGCCATGGCAAGTGCGGATTCTTTGGTTTGTGTTGAGAATAACGATGAAGAATTTCAATTTACTATACACACTCTTAAACTCCCTGCAATTTCTGATAAGGTTACTGTTGATTGTTGTAGCTTGCATTTAGATGAATGGTATTCACATGTCTTTCATTTTTTGAAAGATAATACTTTTCCAGAATTAGAAACAAGGAACACACGTAATCATATTAGAAAGCTTGCGGCCCGCTATATCATTTTAGGGGAAATGCTTTACAAATGTTCTTACAATGGTTTACTATTAAGATGTCTTAACAAAACCAAAGTACCTGTAGCTTTAGCGGAAGCTCATTCTGGTTCTTGTGGGGGACATTTTGGTGGGAAATCTTTAGTTAATAAACTCCTCAGAATGGGATACTACTGGAAAACAATGGAGAAATATTCCTTTACATTTGTCAAAAAGTGTCCTTAGTGTCAAAAACATGGTAATTTAATTCATGCTCCTACTCATGAGCTTTGTAATCAAGTTGCTCCGTGGCCTTTTAGCATTTGGGGTTTTGACCTTATTGGAAAAATCTCACCAGCTTCTTCTCAAGGACATACGTACATTCTCACAACTATGGATTACTTTACAAAATGGGTAGAAGCTATCCCTCTTCATTCTACTACTGTAGATGTTATCTTTAATTTCATCCTTAACCATATTATAGCATGATTTGGTATTCCTTCAATGATAGTTTTGGATTTAAGAACAAAGAAGTCATGAAATTCATGGAGAAATATCATATACAACATAGATTTTCTACTCCTTACTATGCTCAATCTAATGGCCAAGCTGAAGCGTTGAATAAGGTTGTTGAACAAATATTAAAGAAAAAAGTTAACAAACATGTGAAAGATTGGCATACACAACTTACTCATGCCTTGTGGGCTTATAGGACTAGTGTGCGTACTGGCCACTGGCACTTCACCTTATAATCTTGTTTATTGCACTGACGCTATCATGCCTTTGGAATTAGAAATACCATCTTTGCATGTTTCATTTCATGGGGTCATTGACAAAGATACTTTCTGAGAACAACGATTACAAGAGTTAGAAATTTTAGATGAACAACGAATAAACACTTTGGAACACATTAAGGCCTATCATAAATCACTTCAGAAACAATATAATCACAAGGTGATTGAACGGTCATTCTTGGTAGGTGATTTAGTCTTATATGAAAACCAAAGAAATGTGAATTCTCTACCTGGTGAGAAAGGAAAATTTAGTTGAAATTGGCTTGGACCCTTTGTAGTAATTGAGGATTTTACTTCACGTGCTTATAAAATTGCTGATATGAATGGTATTCCTCTTAAGGAACCTATTAATATTATGCATCTTAAACGTTATTTTCCCTAATTTATCATTCTTCCTTTATGTATGTCTGTGTTCCTTATAGAATAAATATTTTATAAGTTATGTAAATTAGAATACATTCATACATATTTTCCTTTCCTCTTTCTCTTGTTAAGTTTTGTGCATTGATGAAAATAAAAGTAATCAATCATAGAACTAATTGTTCAAAAAAAAAAATTTCTTCATAAATAAACTTTTTCTGAGTTTGGTACATATGTGGCACATGTTCCATGTCTATCAATCTCTATCCCTATGCTCTAAAGGTCGGTGGCTCCCAGCTCTCTCAGATCTGTGGTGTGAGGCTGAGGATCTCAGAATGGTAGTCCGTGTGCGACTCCTTGATATGCTCATCTCCTGGACATGCTCCTGGGCTCTCTGTAGGTCAGCCATCAATTTCTCTTCTCTTTCTTTGCATAACCTCAATTCTCACTGTACACATAGGAAGATATTTGCATGCCTTCTGAGATCCCTTTGTCCTATAAGGGACTCTCTCTCACTAGCCAGCAGTCGATAGGATATACATGTATCCTTTAGAACCTCGGATACAAAACTCCTCCATTCTGCTACACTCCCTGCAAAAATTCAAAATGTAAAACATCTTTAAATTCTTCTTCTAAACAAAATATCTATTCAAAACATTCTAAAAGCTATATCATACCTGGATCTCCTACCTGGGTATCACCAAAGGATCTAGATGGTGGGGGCATGGAATGACTACTCTCTCCTTGCTCACTCTGTCTAGGCCTGGGTGGTGGTGTCTCTATGTGCACTCAAGGAGGTCGTCGTGATCTCAAGGGAGAAATATAGAATTCCTAATCACCGGTCCCTGTACTGCGGACTAGGGCATCTCCTTTTCTCTCTCCTCCTCCATAGGATCTCCCTCAAAGGGAGGCTCCTCCTCATCTCTTTGAGCCTCCTCCTCTCCTAAAGGTATGTCATCTTCTCGGTGGTTCCTCTTTGAAGGACCTGGATCACCTGTGGGGTAGTCATCAGGGAAGATAGGATGGGTCCCCTTTAAACTCCAGTATCTGATATATTCTTTGCTAACACTTGCATAGGATATCTCAGGGGCTACCTCTCTATCCTCTATCTCATCTGTCTCACTATCCACAATATTAGCTACTGTAGGTCAGTGTATGGTGTCAAGTCTCTAATAGTATCTCATCGGATATGTGTACCGAGATACTTCCTAAGGGACCCCCTGTATCATACCAAACTATCTCATCACCCTATCATACTAGTACGGTATCACGACATGATTGGTAGGACCTTCTAGCAGCTTGCACTGCTGTGAATGTCTCAACTGATGTCGAGTATCTGACCACTCTATCATTTGACAATAAGGTCTCCATATCACATCTATACTTGGTATATGGTCAAGGCATACTCTCCAAAAGAGGATATCTCCATACTGCCAGACATTTGCTAGTGGATATGCAAAGGCTCTCAGTGTGCTCTCATCTATCATCGCAGGATTACCCTATGGTTGTGTACATGTATAATACTGAAACATCCAAACCTGTAGCAAGGTGCACACTATAAGAATCTCCTGCTGGTATCTCACTAACTGACTTAGCTCCTGATAAAGATGAGCCAACATGTTGTGGCCCCATGAGATGATGACCCTATCACTCTCCATCCTATGTACGAGATGAGTGAGTGGTGCTAAAAATATAGTACCCTTTGTGTTGGGCACTACAACCAAAGCAAGTATACATAGCATCACTCTTTGTACCAAAGGTGTCAGACCTGCTAGTATGGTTGCCAAAGATATCTAATCTGATCGGGTTCTCATCTATGGTACTCATCCCAAACAATACTCCATATCTACAAAAATCTCGGGAGGACCCTACGGTACTCTCGGTCTGACAGGCTCACCTCAGATCGGAAGTCGTAGGATCCTGTACACATCCTCTAGTGTGATCATGATCTCACCTGACAGAAGATGGAAGGAACAAGTATCCTCATCCCATCTCTCTATCATGGCTGATATCATAGACCGATGGAACCTTAGCTATGGTAGAACTGCTACCCAGTACAATCCCACATCTCTCAATAATTATATCTCCTCCTACTATAGCTCAGAAACACTCCTGCTGACAAATAGTAGTAACCCTCTAAAGGGATGCTCTCAAAGAAAGACGGAATCTTGTAAGCACAAACATGAATAATTTTAGTACTTTTGCATCAAACATCTATTGTACCCACCTAACCTAGTCAAGGTCAACCTTTTTGGGTCAAGGTCGACCTTTATGGGTCAGGGTCATCCTTATTGGGTCAGGGTTGACCTTTATGGGTTAGGGTCAACCGTCACCCAAAAAAGGACATAACCTTCCCAGTCAGGGTCGACCTTATTGGGTCAGGGTCGACCTTACTGGGTCAGGGTCAACCTTTTTGGGTCAGGGTAGACCTTCCTTGTAAAAACATGAAATTTTCAATCACAGGCATTAGAAACAGGTACTTACCTCAGGCAGTGGTTGTTTGCTGGCCAGGCGCTCCCTCAAGACCTCCATGCGGCTCGCTCAAAATTCCTCTCTTCGACATCTTGTCTCCTTTTTTAAACTTTGCAAATGGTAAGAATGAGGTGGTAAGTGTCACTTCCTCTTATTAATAGGTAGAAAATTAGGGTTTTACTAGGGTTTCATTTGAAATTATTTAGGTTAAATTCGAATTTTCCCTTTATACGCATTTAGATAGACATCTAGTCTTTCCATCAGAACTTGAGTTTGGTAGCTCCGTTTTCAATGCCATTAGAAGCATTGGAATCATGATTCAGATACCTAACCTCTTGAATTAGTTTAGGAAGGTTTAGGATCCTTCTAACTAGTTTAAGAAAATACTTTTCAACAAATTGCATATTCAATATATAGAAATCAGCTTATCACCCTATTTCACCTTCCATGAATTAGTAAGCCAAATCAGGGGGCATAAGGAGCTCTATATACTTCTCAAGATCATCATAGTAAGACTTAGGTGCTCTATGGAGTTTCATTAACCTTGTGTGTTGCAGGTTGCAGATACTAATGGTTTCTTGCAGGATCTTTGCATTAAGGACTTGGCTATATCCTTTTTATACTTTATGATGTTTTCTTACTTTAGCTTGCACATCTACATAGTATCATATCTAAGCTAAAGTAGGGGCTAAATGTATCATCTTAAAATGGAAGCACTTCCATTTTTATAGGTTTAGCACCCTCATTCAGTATGTTATCATTTAGGATACATTTGTGATTGATTCTACATGATTAGGTGAAATTAGGGTTAGGATCTTGTGGATCCTCCTGGATTTCCCTCTCCGTGGCTCTTTTCTCTAGTTAGGACCTATGTGTTAGTCCAGTTCAGCCTCATCCTACTCTCTCTCTAGGCCTCTAGGCCTTCTTAACACTCTGGAACATTCCCTCACCTTCCTAGGTCCTCGGCTGACTTGGGAACTCCTCAGAAACTTTCTGGTGACCTACCTGAAACCTCAGGTTAGGGTCGAGGTCAACCCTGACCTAGGTCAGGGTCAAGGTTGAAGTCGACCTTGACCAAGGTCAAGGAAGAGGTCCACATAGACCTTTGTTGGGTGTTGGTCCCTGTTTTCAAATCTGGAGCTTATCGGGATCTGGAACTTAAAATAGGTCCCCGGGTTCGGATGCGGAAGTTTTTTCTCCAATATTTGAATTAATATATTCCCTCCTTGGTTGGTGATTGTAATTGGACCATGATTAAAGGTTAAATTTGAATTTGGGTCCCTTGCATTGCCCTAGGAGGCCTATGTTGAGATCTTTATATAAACACTCTCTTTTGCCTTCATTTGATCATGAGAGGAAATCAGAAGATGACATGATGAAATGATGATGCAAACAAGTGAGAGGATGATATAGAGAGACAAGCTAGGAGGACATATCATATTTCAATCAAAGCATTTTGAGGACAAGCTATTGTGGATCTTCATTCAAGCAAGAAGGCACTCTCTTGAGATCTACTATTCTCAATATTCAAGCACTCAAAGGACATTATCATGGGGTAGCAATTATGGATTGTGAGTTGATGGGAATAGTTTAGCCTTGGGGGCTTGGTATGATTTCTTTATCATATTCAAATCTATGCATTGCTTTCTCATTTCTATGTTATGTTAGGATTGTTAATCTAGAAGATTAGATCTTGATATTGCATAGTTAAAGACTCTTTTCAAAAGAGAAATACACACACATACATTCAATAGTCGGCTATTCGTGGAGGTGGAGATCACCAAAATGAGGGTTTGACTAAGGTAGAACCCTATATAGCCACCCCAAAACCCTTCTTTTTAGATATTTTAGGTGCTATTTTTAGGAGTTACAGGTGTAGAACAATAGATTTGAGACCAAATTTGGATACCCTTTTTAGTGAACTACCGAGATCCGTGAATAGATTTTTTGTCGACACTGTGCAGGTCAGGGTCGACATTATTGGGTTAGGAGTGACATTTGTGGGTCAAGGTTGACTTTTTTCATAAGATGACATTGGAACAGAAAATGATTTCTGGGTTTTTTTCTTCTTTGCATTCCGGTTCCGGATCATACTTCATATTTTCCAGAAACTCAATACAAGCTTCATAAAACATGTTTTTCCAGACCTTCTATATTGTGACGTAGGTATCATAGCCCACTATTTCATTGCAAGCTTTCCTCTGTTTCTTATCATAATATTTAAGTGTAAAAGAATGAAATTGGACTTAGGATCTCTTTCTTTATGCAATTCTCATTA
Organism: Thuja plicata; assembly: GCA_018584345.1. Taxonomy (NCBI): domain Eukaryota; kingdom Viridiplantae; phylum Streptophyta; class Pinopsida; order Cupressales; family Cupressaceae; genus Thuja; species Thuja plicata. The sequence continues at coordinate 527,158 of MU228305.1, forward strand.
TACAAATCTTACTTAGGCGATCCTTTGAATAACCCAAATTTTAGATCTTACACTATGTAGATGATATCTTTGCAAAATTAGTTAAAATAGAATATCACCTAGATGTTTTGGAATGCGTCTTTGACAAGATTGGAAACTATTGCCTAATGCTCAACCCTAATAAGTGTGTCTTTAGGGTCACGTCAAGAAAGGTCCTTGGATTCATCGTATCCAGAAGAGGTATTGAAATATATCCAAATAAGGTACAAGCTATTATAGAGATGCCTCCACCAAAAACACTCTGACAACTCTGCAGCCTCCAAGGAAAGTTACAATCTGTGTGAGTTTTTATCTCTCATCTAGTAGACAAGTGCCAACCATTTAATCATCTCCTGTGAAAAGATAACACTTTCAAATGGGATCCTTAGTGTCAGAAGAGTTTTGACAAGATCAAGGAATATTTGGCTAATCCACCCATCTTGGTACCACCTGTACCCGACTGACCACTCATCCTATATATTTCTACTACTACAATAGCCCTAGGGGCACTCCTTTCTCAATTGGATGATGTAGGTAAAGAAAGAGCTATTTATTACATCAGTCAGACCTTAGCGGGTTATGAGCTCAATTATTCCCCATTGAAAAAAGCATGTCTGGCAGTGGTCTTCACCACTCAAAAACTTTTCCACTATATGTTTAGTCATACAAATAAGCTCATTTCAAAAGTGGACCCTCTCAAGTACCTACTCTCCAAGACTACTCTCACAGGATGAATGGAAAAATGGGTTATGTTGTTAAGCGAGCTTGATATTCAATATGTAGACAAAAAAGCCATTAAGGGACAAGTCATCGCCGATTAGCTAGCAGAAGCACCGCTGGTGGATGCCTATCCCCTAATCAATGAATTTCCAAATGAACATTTGTGCATGATAGAAGAGCAAACTACTTGGCAACTCTACTTTGATGGGTCCTACATAGCTCATGGTGTAGGAGAAGGAATACTTTTCATCACACCTCAAGGTGACTACATCCCTATGTCATTCAAATTGGGATTTCCCTGCATGAACAAAATTGCAGAATATGAGGCACTAATTGTAGGGCTTCACATGGCTATAGTATGGAACATCATAGATATACATGTCTTTGGTGATTCCCAACGCATCATCAAACAAGTCCTGGATGAGTATCAAACCAAAGATGACAAATTGATGCCATATAAGTAGATGGTTGACAAGATGAAAGAGCATTTCCTCCACTTGTAGATAACACAATTACCATGCTTGCAAAACAAGGTTGCCGATGCAATGACCACAATTGGCTCCCTCTTAGAGATTCCTCACGAGTCTATGCAATATGAATTCTTAGTTGAGAAAATTCATGCTCCTGCTTACGAGAATGATGAATCGAATCGCGTATGTGTCTTTTTTGGTCCCCAATCCCCATGGTACCATGATATCCAGGCTTATATACAAAATGGTATCATATCCCCTCATCTCACCTCAACCCAACACCAAAAATTTATTCATAGAGCTTCCTGCTACACCCTCGTAGCCAACACCCTTTATCGCCGAGGCTATCACAACGTGCTCTCTAGATGTTTAGATGACAATGAAGCTGCCTACGCTTTACAAGAGGTACATACTAGAATTTGCAGTGCCCACACGAGTGGCATGGTCCTAGCCAAGAAAATTTTATGAACAAGGTACTATTGGCCTACAATGGAACATGATGCTTGTGAGTTTGTCAAAAAGTGCTTACCTTGTCAACAAAATGCAAATTTGATCCATGCTCCTTCCCAAGACCTCCGACCTATTGCGCCTCCTTGGCCTTTCTCTTGTTGGGGTTTTGACCTTGTCGGTAAGATTACCCCCTCTTTCTTCTGAAGGCCACAAATACATAATCATAGCAATAGAGTACTTTACAAAGTGGGTTGAAGAAATTCCACTCACACTTACTACAGGTGTCCAGATATCCAAATTCATCCTCTACCACATTGTCTGTCACTTCGGCATACCCTCCACTATCTTATTGGATCACAGAACACCATTTGAAAATCAACACGTCAGTGAGCTGTGTGCTCTCCTCCATATCAATCACCATTTTTCTAGTCCATATTTCCCTCAAGGTAATGGCCAAGCTAAGGCAACTAACAAGACCCTTCTCAAAACCCTCAAGAAAGTTATCAATGATACTGGTCGTGACTGACATCTCCAAATCAACCCTGTCCTCTGGGCATATCAAACTTCCTACCGTACTCCTATAGGCACTACTTTGTATTCCCTAGTCTACGGTGCTAAAGCTATCTTACCAATTGAGTTTGAACTGCCATCCCTCCAGGTATCACTCAGAGGCCTGATCAATGATGAAGATTACCAAGTAGCGAGACTCACACAACTAGATCTACTAGATGAAAAGCGCCAACAAGCCTATGATCACCTGATTGTCTATCAAAATAGACTCAAGAAAAACTATAAAAAGAAATCCCACCCATGCCAGTTCCAGGTGTGGGACCTTGTGCTAAAATAAAATTATAAAGTGGGTACTGATCGAGAAAAGAAAGGTAAATTCGAGGTTGCTTGGCAAGGCCCATACATTGTCAGTGCATGCTTCAGTTCTGGGGCATATCAACTCTCCACTCGTGAAGGAGAACCCTTGAATGATCCTATCAACATCATTCATCTCAGGTGCTTATATGCCTAACGGCTGGTTATTCATTCTAGTTATCTGAAAAAATCCATAAAAAGTATGAAAAGTCCTAAAAAAATCTCAAAATAGCAGAAAATGAAGCTGAAAAATGGTTGTCCCGACAAAAACCTGGAAAACAAGTGCTTGGACAACCTCAAAAAAATAAAAAATAAAATAAAAAAAAGAAGAGAAAAGAGAAAAATTTTGTCCAATGGTGAAAACTTGGCAATTAGGCACCTTGGACAAGTATGGGTGATAAAAACCTAGCAACAAGCATCACACATAATGAACTATTTCATTATCTATCAAAATATTTTTCCCCTCCATCACCATTGTCACATCTCCAAAAACCTCAGCATTTCTCATATTCCCTAAGTGTTCCAACACTATCACACGCATCACACAACAAGATCCAATCAAGTCTCGACAACAACCTTTTGTACATAATCACTTGTAATTAATCACTCAATTTTTGTCCTTGTATATTAGTGACGTGTCGAGTCCTCTCACCATCGCGCTAACACTCTGAGCCACCTTCATGCTAACCTTCCTTTCCTAGTGCTTCATAGTCTTCCTGGCTGGTTCATCAGTTGATTATGACACACACCACAAACATGAGTCCCCTTGCATCTATTGCAGCAGCTCTATACCTGCATTTTCATATCATCCCTGCATTTTCATTAGGATCATTGCATTTACATACACTACATCATAAAAATATTCATAAACTTACTTCCATTACATTACATCACAATTACTACAATATCCATCAAATGCATAAACATACATCTAGGTACATGCATCTAAACATCTCATCCTATATATATAATCATAAAAAATCACATCCTGTAAGCATCAATGTTAGTACTGATATAAGCATATGCATCATAGTATCATATAAATCAAAGCATGAGAATCATACATCATAGAGTCATCAATCGATCGTCATATATATAGAATCATGCGTACAATGTCTGTCATCAATAAATACATCGTCGTGCACCTAGGCGCTGATATACATGTACATCTCAAAATACAAAAATGTGTAAAAAACAATCCTCTGATCGGATCATGCTAGTGGTTGTGACCGCCCTCCCTGTCCTGGTGGTGCATGTGGTGGCATCCCCACTGATACCTGAGAATCCAATGCCTGACCTGTGGTCTATGACCAAGACCTCTCTGAGTATACCTATCTCTGACCCTCAGGAACTAACTGATGGTACAATGCCTGATAGTGGGATTCCTCCCTGCCTACTTTGGATGCATCTCTATGAGCTGCATAAGCCTCTTCCACCACTTGGCTCGCCCCACCTGCACTGGCTGCCTGTCTAGTGATGTCTTGCTCTGTCCTATATGCCTCAGCCTGCCTTTGTGTTGAATCCCTCTCTGAGGTCAGTGCTATGATCTGCTTAGTCACCTAATCCATCTACTCAGTAATGGTACCCAACTCACCTATTAGTGTCCCTATCTCCATCCGCAACTTAGCAACATCCTGGGTCAGGTCCACCATCCAAAACTCTCCTGAGTCCACTCTACCTTGCAGGGTGTCAAGTGCACCCTCATCACTATCTGCCCGTGCTGTCTCTGCAGCTAGTAAACCCTGTACCTAGGTCATCTCTATCTATAGACTGGCCTTTGATACCTCTACCATCCCCAGTAGTCCCCGCAGCCTCACACACTCAGTCTGGAGACTCTCTTGCTTTGCGATGGAAGTATCATGTGTCTCCTGCACCATGTATCCTGCTGGTGGCCCCTGCGACCCCTCTGGTGCATGTACTTGTGCTGGCACCTATGGTCCCTAAACCTGTCCTTGAATAGGCACCTGAGGTGCTTGATCATATCCATCTCCTGGTGGCCCTTGATCCTGTCCACTCTCTGTCTGTGCTTCCACCCATGGTCAGACCCGTCTCTGCTGTGGTCTCCTCCTTTGCCCTACTGTCGAAGACTCAGGGGCATCTCCTATAGCTACCCTTTCATCAACCTCCGTATCCCCTATGGGATACACATGGGACACCACCTATACTGAGTCTGTGAGACGTAAGGGCATGTGTGCAGCCCACCATGCTGCATACTCTGTAGTCATCCCTACATCAACTACATCTGGCCTCGCTACAAAGTCTATCATCACCATTATTCTCTAGGCCACCCTCACTGTGAGAGCATCAGTGTACCTGCCCCAAATGCCAACCTCCCTCGTGACATGAGGATGTAAATCATCCTCTGCCACCACCCCCTACTGCAATCCAAACTGCCTCATGACCTTGGATGGACTGTATCACTCTATCTAGGGGATGGTCCTCCCTAGTAGAAAAAAATATGTCTGCACGTAAGAGAGGTATAGAAAATCCTCAATGTCATCCTTTGCTCCTGCCTGCCAATCTATGGCTCCCCATGGCTCGCATAGTCTGTATGGGGTCCAGCAGAAAACCTGGACCTCATCTAACAACTGTCGCCAGTATCTAGTCTGAACCATAGAGGTGTATCTTAATGGAAGCCTATATCTACATGCATAGGGCTCTCATGGCTATCGAGCCTCTCGTACTCTCATCAGTCAGAACATAATAATGTGGTCCCATGCCCATATTAATAGAAAAGTCACCTTGGTCCCCATGTTGCGTACCCCGTGGTATGTAGCCATGTATAGATCATGATACAACTGTCCTAGGACAATGTATCCCCAGCAGTAGGTCGTCCCCTCCTCCAGCCTCCCTGCCAGTGCCTGAGACCATCCCATCCCAAAACCATGACCGGCTAAGTCTGTTGGAATTATATTGAGATGATGTACTGAGAGTGGAGGGGTGAATCAGTACCTCTAAAACTTTTCTTTGGTTAGCCCATTAACCCTTAATCATCAGTTTGTAAATTATCTTATCTAAATGTTCATCTTTCTTTATGCATATGCAATCATATCATAAATTC
>MU228305.1:540905-555973 GCA_018584345.1 Thuja plicata
TTAGGATGCATTAAAACATTTACATAAAGCTTGCTTGACCCTCAAGTTATGATTTAAAACAAATAAAAACTCTATAAATAGAATTACATTGCTTTATCTGTCGTGTAAAAATCAGATCCACAATTTGTGGGTTCTTTAACTGACTGTCAGTTCTGACGGTCGGTTTTCTTGATCGTCGGTGTTCCTTTCTTGAACTTGTCATCGGGTATGCCTTATCTGTTCCTGTCGGGTTAGTTCTCAAAAACCGTGTCACCAGTGATGCTTGTGGTCACTGGTGATGCTTGCGGTTTCTGGTGATGCTTGTCGATTCCACACTTAGCATTTTTCTTTTGACCTTTGTATTCTGTCGGGCATGCTTGTTGTTCTCTGGTAATGCTTGTACTCTACCGGTGAAGCTTGTAGTCTGGCGGTAATGCTTTAGTTTTCCGGTGATCTCTGTCAATGTTTTTCACTAAGTGTACTAATGGAAAACTAATGTCATCAAAGTCTGCTAGCATCCGTGCTAAGTCTCCTGTATATTTTTTTATTATTACTCCTATTGTACAGTTTAAATGCGCCAAAAAATCAAAAAACATTTAAAAATTGCAAAAAAATCCCCAAAAAATAATAATAATTTAAAAATCGCAAAAAGTTCAAAAAAATTAAAAAAAACACCAAAAATCTTGCAATAAACCCTTGTTTCTTTCCGCATTGTTCAGTTTTTTCCCTTTTCAGTGACATTTTGACTCCTGTGGCTGCAATCATGTTTTTCGCCAAATCAGTTTTGCAACCGACTATCCTTGCTCCTCATTCTGTTCACAACTTTTGCCAGTGAATATCTTTTACAATCAAATCTAATATTTTCCCGTCAGGATGAATCCTTCCGGCGTCGGCTTATCTAATCCTTCATCACATCACTCCTGTTCATGGCAAGAACTTTGGACTGAATGACTGCTTGGTCATGAGGCTTGCTTTATTGATTTTATCTTTTTGTGTCAGTTTAAACCTACTCACCACTACCTCGATTTGCTATATCTTGGTGCATTGTGACTGGTGGCTACTCATACATGCATCTTTTACAGTGTTCTTTTGTTTGAGCATCTGCTCCACGCAAAGGAATCTTGTCATCTGTGTTTTCGAACACCTGATGCATACCTCCTTTTGCAATATCAAAATTGGATGTGCTCTCCATATTTTTCACACAAATGGATCCCCAAGGCTCGTTAGTTGCATTTAATTTCATCATTACATTTGCATTATTAGTTGCATTTCAGAAGGCTTCTATTTATTATCTCCTCTCCCTTCCTTCTTCCAATTGCATCCTTTTTTTGAGAAAATCCCACAACACTGACATTGTTGTGTTCTTTTCTCGAGGGGGCACAATCCTATATTGTCATTACTTTGACATGACTCCTAGCAACCCTCTTCCTCTGGGCAAATTATTTTCTTATCTTTGACGCAACGTCACTTGTGACACCACTCCAAGAGGGAAAAAATGTAGACATCCAAAAATATTAATAGTATTATTAATATTAAATTCCCTTTTATTCATCTAACTATTTAATTTAATCAATTAAATAGTTTCATAGTTGGTATTTATCAATGGTCTAAATACTATTCTAATGTATTTTATTTAAATACATTTGTCTCACAAAATTCCCCTTTTTTAATAAATTCAGATTATTAAAAATCCTTCATATTCCTAATTCTTCTAAACTATGATTTATTCAAATTTAATTTGAAATATAATCTAAACCCTAGCTAGAAACCTATTAACCCAATCTAGAGACCTACCCTAAGCCTACCCTATTCCTACTCTACTCCCATCACCTCACTTCCTAAATATACTTCCCTACCTAATTGTCCTCTGATCATACTTAAAAAGGTGATTCCTAACCCTCTTAAGGCTAATGGAATGCTCACCCATGTGTAAGAATTCTCTCCAAAATGGTCACCCATTCCTCTTAAAATCTCTTTACTCCTTTGTCCCCCCACTTGGAATTCTTGAGCCACTCAAACATTAATGCTATGTTTGATTCCAAATTATCCATCCCTTCAAGCCTATTTGTCCCTTATGTGGCTCTTATGTGGATGCCACATAGATTCCACCTCATTCAACCCCTCCTCTTCTATCCGAAAAATCTATAAATAGAGGCCTTCTCCTCTTGCATTTTCATCTCTCATATTTGCATTGTTATCATGCTAACATAGCTCTAGATTTCATATTTGTTTTTACATGCTCTTAGTTTCTTGCTTAAATCACATAGATATTACATGCTAGGCTTCTTTGGCTAAAATGAATCATAGTGTTCTTTTTTCATGTTGCATATCATTTTTATATCTAGTTTAAATAATCTTTTGGAGAATTTGAGACTAGTTCCTCATACTAGCTCTTGAATTTCTTCATTGTTCCAATCTTGCATTCATGAATTGCATTGTATTGGGGATCCATCTCATTTGTGTTTGAGAGAGCACATGCACAATCATCCTAAAATAAAAAATCAAACAAGTAGTATAGGGTGCAAATTAACTTGTTTTTAGCTCAATCTGATGTTATGATGAGGTCTTGTCAGTTTCTTGTTCATTCTATGAATTATATGTGCTAACCCACTAACTTCTCATGTTTGAGATTGCTCCCAACAGATTGAAGATTTCACCGTACACAGTCAGTGATATGTTTTCTATCAAAAGTAATAGAACCATTTCCTATAATATGTGTTGTTTTATCATCACCAAAACTAACAAATCATAATCTTCAAGTTTTACAAACTTACTTTTATCACTAGTCATATGATTTGAACATCCACTATTAATCAACCACTCAGTTTTATTTCTTCTAACATACAATGCATCCTTAATGATATCATTAGATCTTGAACAGATGTTAGAAATATCAAATCTATGTTCTTGTTTTTCACCCAAAAATAAACAATCTTCATGATCTGATTTATCATTTAGTCAATACCAAGTGCTCCATTAGTCACTGACAACTATAATAGCTAGCATTCACAACATGTGAACCTTGGAAACCCACTCAAGATAACAAGCCAAATATATGCTAAAATATACAAAAACATGTAAGACCAAGTTGTGCTTATCTCCAAAGTGGATGCCCAGTAGGAATATTCTACCAATATATTTTATAACTATCACCGATGATTAAATCAACCTCTATGGATGTAATTACAATATGCCATATATATCAATAAATATTAAATATTTTAATTCCCGATGACCCTATGTGTCCAAGTACAATTCCAAGGATCATGAAGATACATTAAAATGACTTATGATTGCAAGGTTGATGTTCACTTATCCTAACATAATATGGTGATCAACCTTTATGTAGAGGGCGAGTGAAAAAAATCTAAATTATGTAAAAGGAACCTTATAATTATAACCCAATCAAAATTTAGGAATAGCTAAAGGTTACACAATCCCTCTCAATTGAAAATATGTATTGTAGCAGTGGCAGATCTTTGGGGAAATAGTTTCCTACGACTCTAACCATTTGGATTGTAGGCAAGCTCTATAGATCTCATCTTTGATACTCCTATTTATCTCCCTTATCAAATAAAAGTCATGTGAATGAAGTATGCACATGCCAAAACCTACAACATATAACAAAGAAAAAGTATTAGAACACTAGCCATATGAGATCCCATATTATGTTGATTGCATCAAGGATTTAAATATTTTGACATAGTACATATAGAAATAAACCAAAATATTGACCATCTATCTAAGTTTATGTATCGTAGTTAACAATTGAAATATCATAGCATAAATGAAAATATAGTACCAAATACACCAAGAATAATGTGCTGAGAAACCTTTTGGCACAAATATGACCATGTAACATGGAAGTAAGAACTCTCTCATTTTAGCATTGATATGGATCCTAGGTACTCCAAGGGGTGATCTTAGCTATTAGCTATTAATGAGAGAGAGCATAGAATATGCAAATAAGAAAATATGGCACTCACATTCAAAATAAAATAATTATTAGTTTTTTTGTAGAGGGGTAGGATGTATGTTTGTTATATCATATCTATCTATATAATATATATCTATAGATGAAATACAACTATGTCACACCTATGTTGACATGTGTCAAATGTATATGTTCATGCATGTGAAATGATATTGCCAATTTTTAAAGTTGTATGGTTGTGCGCCATGCATATAAGAGGAACTACTAAGTGTTAGAACCAAATGACATTGTTCCTATAATGTAGATGCTACTAGATATTTCATGCATGTATGGTGATATTTCTTACAATACAAATTTCTTATTATGTTGCATATATGGCCTAACCAAGAGTGAGCATGTGCGATAGTACAAGATATCATAGTCAGTTGTGTAGAAGCATGTGACTAGTGTTGCATGATTTTGCATGAACATCATGCACAATATATCAAATGTATTAATGAAATTGGCATGTGAGGTTGTGTTTAGATCATACACAATGGAGGTAATTGCTTTACACCTGGTGTCAATCAATAATTTGGTTATTTATTTCTAGGCTACCTTATATTGTTCTCCATAATGGTTGTATTGAACTAGTTTGATAGTTGGTATGTACATTTTGATACCGATAATTGACAAAATCCCCCCTTTTGCATTGTAGTTATGTTCTATAGGAGCTTTGGCTAGATAAAACATGCCAAAGGTGTTAGAATAATTGTTTCCCTTGATCCATACTTTTGCAAGAGCAATGAATAAGTTTATTTAATTGGCTTAAAGAAAATGCCTTTCACAAGTTTGCACCAATTTTTTTTATTGAAGCATCTTCAATGCTATAAACAATAACAAATATGCTAGGTTGGAGTGGCGGTTAAAAAAATATCTCTCCAAAACTCCTCTCTTGTGATATTTTGGTTGTAAGGTGATTACTTTGAGTAAGGGTGAGGGGAAGAAAATTCGTAAATGCTCTCAACCTATACGAATGCCAAAGCCTCTGGAAGGATGACAATCTTTAAGAGTAACATGAGATAAAAATTTATTATCTTTCCTTGACTTGCATTTCTCCTTCATAGAGTTGGTTGATTACTTGAAACCAAAATAAGTGATAGATGAAACTATCAAATCCAATGTAGAAGGATCCTAATAGCTAGATGAAGATCTCGATTGAGGGAGTAAAGATTGAATGTCTACTGATTATTGTGGGCTTAGTTGCAAGCTAGTATTTGCAAAGGGGCCTATAATGCAATAAATTATAGATCATAATGGCCTTAGAGTAGGTTGTGACCTACCTAAACACTCTAAAGATCGCACATCTAATTGATTTCTAGACTATAATATTTGGGGGCGACAATGTGTTAACAATTCACTAGCACATTTCTCTGGGTCAGCCCCCTTGTTTTGGTTGATTTTAATATAAAAACAATTCACTAGCACATTACTCATGCAAAGTTTTTGGGTGTTAGAGGCTCTATGGAAAATATCAGGGGCTAGAGAGATGGTAATTTTAGGTTACACATTAATTCTAATGACGATGTGTTAACATAGACTAAATGTGCTTGAAAAAAGATATAATGTGGAAATTATATCACATTTTTATGTTTTGAATGAAATGAAGTTGGTTGAGATGCACTCAATCAAGAATTTTATTGTTGTAAAGGCTTTAGTGGTGATGTGGGTTACATATTGAATTGAGTACTATAAAATAAATAAAATATGAATGTAGGAAGTGCATATTCAAGGACGTATCAACTATAATGGCGACACATTATCGTCCAACCCCTTTTCTTGACTATATGGTCTTAACTAAATGATATTGTAGAGTTTATATTCTTTTTCAAATCTTAAAAGATTAAGTCTTGTCATTAGTATATGATATATCTTTTATATATATAGTCGCTTTCAACTAAAGTGAATGAGACAATTCTTAACATTTTTAGCAAACTTGTTATCATTCAATCTCTTTGATTTTATACTGAAGTTAGAAACATTGACTTTTTAACATTTGATTTTCACATCTATCTAATATTTTTATGTTATTGTAAAGTTTAAACATTTTTGTTAAACTCATGAAAAATATATAATTTTGTATTTTTGTACTTTTATGTTAATGTATTTGTTGCCTATATTAATGCAAATTATGAGTGATATAGTATTTGTCTTTTTGTTCGCTAATCTCATCCAAGCGAACGTGCTTATCTAATCGTACATATGAGTAGTCCAAGCAAAGGATATCATTTGGTGAATATCTCTAGGATGGATAAAGAATTAAAGTCGAAGGATTAATGATGAATATGGATAAAAAATTAATTGAATTTCGTTTATACCAACTTCACCGTTATTTAACGGCAAGTTAGCTGTCGGGGCGGGACCATCACGTCATTAATGTGTGTCAACTCACGTAATTTAAGTAGGTAGTTTCATTTGACCTTTTGCACAAGTTTTAATGACTTTTGACAATTTAAATCTGAAAGAGAAAGTTGAAATAATGGCATTATTTGATCTCGACAGCATATTCCCATCACCTTTTGACTTCTCTTTTTCCAAGAATGAAAACATAGTTTTTTTTTTTTTTTTTAATAAAAATAATTTTATGTTGTTTTCCATGGTTTTGTTTTGAACTCCAATTTTAGATTTTAGGGAGTTCATTTATTTATTTATTTAGATTATGGTTATGTTATATATATATATATATATATATAAACATTGAATTTTAATAGAGTTAAGATGTATTTATTTATGAATTAAATTGTGTATAACATTTTTACATTAATGTTTTGGGTCACATTCTATGATCTATCATCAAGATGAAGAGGGTTAAGAGAATGAAAATATGATTATGGAGTGTGATCCAAAACGTTGATGTACAAATCTTATACACAATTTAATCTAGTAGCATCTACATCTTGATATCATGGTTTGTGGAAATCTCCTAACATTGATTCAATATTAGTGATTTAATAGAGTTTTTAGAGAGAAATCTTATTGCGCATGAGTTAGTATTAACATTGAAAAGGAACAAAAGAATTAAAGGTAGTAGTTTTCCACAATCCATGTTCTTGTATACCGTGTTTTTTGGAAATGATTGTGTGTTCTTTTTTTGCATCATTTCTAGAAAACATAGTACACAACAAAATAAATGTTTTTGGAGATTAATCTAGATTAGTTAACTAGCACTTATATTAAAAGGTGTAGTGATTAATTTTTTCAATTGGTATCATTTATACCACTCAAATGACATGGTAAATTTGTCATAGGAAAGTGATAGCAATCAGATCATAATGAGAATATTGTGAGAAAATGCTAAAATACTCATACGTTGAAGATTTTTTTAACTAGAAGGGGATTATCTTGGATCTTTCATGAAGCCCTAACTTTTTGCTTGTAATTCCATGTTTAACGTGGGTTTTTCAATTTTATGTTACATGGGTTAGTGACATAATTTAACTACACAAAATACTTCATATATTAGCAATGACCACCAAAAACAAGTTTTAACAAATCAATATTTTATTAAATATAAGCAATGACATGTACCACAAAGAAACCTTATTTTACAATTTCGTTCTTATATGGTATTCATCTTTATAAACATAGTTACGTGTTTACTACAAAATAATATGTGATTTGAATATTCATGAATAATTTATGAATAAAAGTAATAAAATGTCGTTGCTAATAAGTTGTTCTTTTATTTATTTTTCTTAAACAAAATTTTCTTCTTTATACAAAATATTCATGAGAAATTTATGAATAAAAGTAATAAAATGTCACTGCTAATAAGTCATCCTTTTATTTATTTTTCTTATGTCTTTTCTTTACAAAGATTTTTGGATGCAAAAACAAGAAGTTGTAGCATGCAAATTTAAAAGCCTCAATTTGTTGTTGGCACTTCTGTTGATTTCCATTGCTCTTCTCAAAACATTTGTTTCAAGTCTTTGTGTCACATGGTGACAATGGTCCATATCTACCTATCCAAATATCCAAATATTGGGAGTTTTCATTTGTTAAAACCTACAAACAATAAAAAATATAAAGAATACCATATTCACGTCATCTTCACCCTTTTCACCATCGCCTCCACTACAAAGAAGTTGTTGATATGCCCAAGATTTGGTGCCATTTATTGGACTAATCCACATCATTTGTTTTAGATTCTCAAAAAAAATGCAAGCAATAGCATAACATAGTATTGTAAATTATTGATGAACTTTTAAGTTTGAAGGAAGCTTTATCGATATATCATTTAAAATTAAATCCATCAAAAGTGGAATTTAAGAAAATGAAAGATGAAATAGTTGTTTAAAACTCAATATTAAACTTATTTTGAACTTCACCATTTGTTAGACTTATATTCCTCCAACTCAACACATGTTGTAATGGTAAAAACATATTCACATTATTATGGAACATAAACAAGGCACATTAATTCTTTCATAATAGGATCTTTGCAACATTTTGCAACATTAATTAGGTACATGAACTCTTTCAAAACAATGAGAAAGATCCTTGAAATTGTATAACTTATATACATATCTTGTGAAAAATGTGATGTTGATTCTTCTCGTATGATGTCTAATTTGCTAATGTGTTAGAATTAACTGAATTTGCTTTTATTGAAATATGATACAAAATATCAAATGCAATGCATTTATGTTATATTGAAACTTGCTTGTAAGAGGAATAGTGGATAAATGATTTGTTATGTAGATCGTTTTGATTAAAAAAATAGGAATTTTACATTTTAAAGGACAATTTTAGATGGATTTTTCTAAATAGAAACTTGCATTGTCATTTATTTTAATTACTTTAGAAACAATCCTTTGCATTTGCAATATTTTTCTAAGTGTGTGAAACTGATCATAATTGTTTTTGGGCGTGAGAAATTGATTGGATTTTTTTTTGTTTGGTGTCAGAAATACTTAATTTCGGTGGGCAACGCTCACAGTAAATAGCCTACCATCCCTAATTAAATATAATAATTAAGTATATATTAACTTTTTTTAAAGTTGAATCATTGGAGTGAAGTGTATTATATAAAGTAATACTAACAATAGTACCAAAAGGAGGTGTAATGGTTATGTTGATTGTAATTTAAATATAATAATAAATAGAAATCTAAATTTACCCTCAAATGATCGATAATGATACATTGTAATGGTTAAAGCACAACCTTATTGTAGTGACCACTAAAGTTCAAACCTTTGTCAGGTTGTTGTGTTCGTAGGCCATGTGACTTCATAGGATAATATACTTGTAGGATATGTGCCTTTTCAAAGTAGTCAAGCTTAGAAGAAGTGTCCTTTGTTGGGCTATTGACTCATAGTTTCAATATGTTGATAATACCATGGGGACTAAGGTGTGGTCTTGACAATAAAGCCATTGGAAAGATATCTCCTTGTAAGTGGTTTCTTTGTGTTCAGACTAGGGTAAATACTCAAATTTACAAATAACAAAAAAAATTTATGCCTAAATATAAAGTATTGGAGATGTCAACATATATGTAATCTAGTTATTTCTGATGACAATAGAATTGGAACAACCTATCTTGCATACCCACTAAGCCCAACCATATATATGCCCTAGGTACACAAAATAAAACCAACATCATTTAATATAGCACTTCCTCAAGAATACATAAAACATAAAATAAACAAAATAAGTTACCAAATGCACTAAAGAGATGCTTGAATCCATTATCAAGATCTTATATATGAAATTTTGGTGCTCTCAGAATTGTTAGCACATACACAAGAGGCTATGGGAGAATGGAGCTTGATTGATTGATGCACTACTATGCAAGTGACAATATGAAAGAAATGATATGAAGATACCAAGATAATAGAAAGAGGGCAAGATGATGATGATGATGATAATGAAGATATAATAATATAGGCTCATTAGGTTCAAATTCTCATTAGGTTTCTCATTAGATTAAACTGATAGGAAAAAATGTTCTTTTATAAAAGTATTGTGAAAAATTAAGGGCTAGGATTAAGAGGTACTAGATGCGTGGATAGGATTAAAGAGTAGGTGAGTAGCTATTGAGGATAAAGAAAATTAAGAAGCAATAGGAATGAGTGGTTGAGATTAAGTGGTAGGTAAGAAATATTAACTTTCCAAAATATTTTCTCATGTGAAGGAGGAAAATTCAAATGAAGAGACAAGTGCCACGTGTCACAAGCTCAAAATTTGGGAGTGGATCCATGTGATTAAAGGTGATTGGTGGAGATTACAAAAAGAGGATTAATGAATTTATAAAATAAATAAAATTAAGGCTAATGAATTATTTAAATATATAAGAATATATATTAAAATAATAGAAGAAGAGGTTAATGAATTAATTAAATAAACATAAATGCCTATTTTTCTATTATTTATAATGTAACCAATTAAAAAATGATCACAAATGACAAAGTTTTTATAGAGACATGAGAAACATATCTATAAAATTATTATTGTTATAACAGTATCATATCAGTACAAAAATAGTGACAAAGTGTGTACAAACTAGTCTGTCAAAATGTATACAATTAAAAAAATAATATCAAGAGTTATCATCGTTGGTTCTATCTAACCAAGCCACCCATCCTAAGTCTCCTTCTTTCCATTTGAGTACACTTTCTCTTAGAATGTGTTGGTTGTAGGGATGCTCCAACACTCTGCAATTGGGACTTCTACTACTATATCAGGTACCACGGCTAATGGAACTACTGCTATAGGTGGAGGGCCCTATTGCCTTTCATTCTCTCTTAGTTCTTAAAATTTAGTCATGAAGTTTTGGAGCCTCATTTAAAATAGAGTTCTCTCATTGCTAGATCTAGTCCACGTGAACCCATGGGAGATTTCCCACTAAAAAAATCTTGTTGTACCATCGTAGAGTATATCTTCAAACTTCCTTCTATGCATTCTCATTGTAACAGTGACCTACAAATCAACATTATGATAAATGAGTCTTTGTAGAGACTCTGTAAGATGCCTATCTATACCATTAAATATATTGTCATTTCTAAAATTCCAAATAAGCCATAATATTTCAACTGAAACACAAGACCAAAAGATATTGAATATCCTCTTAAGCCTTGAATATATCCAAACACAATATCAAGGATGCTAATGTTTCCATTAATTGTAAAGATAAGCATGTTCCAAACTTCTCTTGCAAATAAGCAGTCAAATAAAATAGGGGAAGTAGTCTTAGGTGTTCTACAAAAAGTATAGATGCAAGGATAACCCCTTGGTAGTTTGAGTGGCAGTCTGTGTAGGATAAGGCACCTCAGGAATCATCTTTTATTTGGTTCAATCAACCTGGTCCAAAGGCTATCAAAACACTTGTGCCAAACAAAGGATTCAAAGTTGGTGTTCCAAAATTCATTAACATGAGAGTAGATAGAGTCACTATCAGTGTGTGAGGCATATTTTTTTTAGCTTTGATGTTGGTAAGAGGGGATCCATCCTACCATTTGAATGAGGTGAATCTGGATTCATCACACGAACAAGGTCTAGGAAGGGACAAGGAACAACATGATTCTCTAAGCATAAAGTACATTCTCCACTATGTTGGAGGAATGGAAAATTATTGCACGGGGCAAACTCCCACCCTATGAGGGAACTATTTAATTAATAAATGAATTTTATTGATTTCAAAAGGACATTTTTAGGTGTCTAAAATTTCCATTTAAAAAACTTAACACACATCCAAATTTTTACATTGCGTAAGCTCTTCATAGATCAAATACCTTATAGATTTGGTATAGTATTAGAAATAAATGTGATATACTATGGAAAATATGGATTTATGATTTTAATGTGTATATATAAAATGCAAAAACTATATTGATTTAGGATTACAAAGTTGTTATGAAAGTATATAATCAAGTTCAACCCTACATCTACCACCTTCCCTTTACTAAGGCTTAATTATAGGCTTTAATAAACATATCTTCAAGATAAGTTTGATTACTTAAATCCATGAGCCTAAACCATTAAAATTTATATTATATCATTGAGTGTACATCTTGAATTTTTTTACACGATAAAATATCATGGTGTAAATGAAATAAACATCAACCACTTGAATACAAAAGATAAAAAATAAATAAATCCCATGAATCTTATTGAAATTTAAATTGGAAGATATACCTCCTGATATATATAACCTAATAAGGTGTTTTGGAGATTGCAAGTTATCAATATGGGTTCCTCTCTCTTGCAACTTCTTTCTGAGCGAAAGGTTAGACATGTACCTATATTGGGTATAGAATTTGGGATGTATTTCTAGATTGAGATAAAATAAGCATAAAGTAGTTCCTAACATAGACATTAGATTGGGGAGTTTATTTATAGAGAGAAATCATGGCTCCTCCCTCTATTATATATATGTAAGTGGAGGTGGAGGTAGAGTTGTGTGTCTATATATCTTAATCATTTAGTAAGAAATTGTTACACCTATATACTATATCATATTAGTTCCTCATTGAGAATATTGTCCCATTCATATATAATAGTAGATGTGTTGCACCTAGATATGAAAACCTCTAATCAATAGATAAAAATCCTACAATTTCCTCTACTAATAAATCATATAATTTTATTTGATAACCTCACAAAATGGTAATTGCACAACAATGTGTCCTACTTTTTGGCCTAAGTGGATAGTTCAAAATCAATATTTTTTAACATTTTCTTGTGCCAATTTGATGAAGGGAACTCCCCTTAAGCACCCAAACACATGCTTTGTTACACTTGATTAAGGGTTATCCCATCCAACATTCACACATAGCATAACAAAGAGAATAACATATGAATTTTCAAGAAATAACTTGCCTTCTATTTCTCAATAAAATGAAATACAAATTCATCGATTATAAAATATCATCCACTTATGCTTTACAACTTTGTAAGCTAGAGATACGAGCTTTTCTTCTCAAGCTTTGTAAAGAAGGACTCAAATCTCAATAATGAAACAACAAGCCCAATCCCCAATTTATAGTACTCTTTGTACCTATTGGAAATAACACACCCCCTTTTGATGAACAACACATGGTTGTCAAGGAAAACAACACGACCAATAAGTGACTCCAAATCTTCCCCAAATGGGAGCCTAAATTAATTTATAAAAGTGAATTTATAAAGAGGCGACTTTTCCTATTCTCCTTTACAACCACCAAGACATTTGTAAGTTTGACTCTCTCTTTCTTGAAATGGACACCAAGATGGACAATTTATTCATTTTTTCTTATAATTGATTTTAAAATATGTCCTCTCATGAATATTACAATTGTTATTTTACATAGGCCACAAATATCAAATTATTTTTATCCCCTATGTCCTTTTGACATATTTCCAAGGTATGTGGAGATATATAGTAGTTTGTATTTAATTCCCCCCCCCTAATCTTAACAAAATTAAAATAGACAATGCTTTAGAATGACGCGGGATTGCTCTACACTCATGGATGCTCCTGCATCATAATTATAGAAAGAAAATAGTGAAAAATTTAAAGATTATGTAAAAATAAGGAGTTGTTGCATTTTTTTAATGGAAATTCAAATAATAATTTAATTTTTTTTAGCAAAATAAGGTGGGAGGAAAACTCACACCTAAAATTATATACAAAGAAAAGTTTGGAACAAATAGATAAGTGAGTATATGACAAGAGCAAGTGTGGTAGTTAGAGGAGGAGGGGGGTCCTAGTCATCTAGTTAATCCTATACATCAATGATTTCACAAGTGTCATCAGGGGAATCCTAACCAGCATTAGAATCATTGTATTTTTTCCTTCATCAGGACACCAAGTATTATAAGTAGGTGATATAAAAAGAATGAGTCAAGGGATTTTTCTAGAGTTAGACCAACCACTAAACCCTAGACTAGGAGCTTGGGGAGAATAAAAGTGGTGGTAGATAGTTTAAGACTACCCTCTCTAATATTTATCCTCGACTCTTCTTACAAGAAGTTGAAATGCATAGGAATGAGCATTCTATTCCCCATAAGTAGATTAATTGCATTCACCAATGTTTATTCTTCTTGTATGATTTCTATTTTTCCAGTGTGTTAGAAATGGAATCTGCTTCAATTGAAATTCGATAGAAAAATATCAAATGCAATGCATTTATGTTATATAAAAAATCGCTTGTAAGATGCATAATGGGTAGCTGATTTCTTGTGTAAGTTATTCTGATTAAAAAATTGAGACTTTGCATTTTAAAGGATAATTTTAGATGAATTTTCAAAATAGAAACTTGCATTGCAATTTATTTTAATTTCTTTAGAAACATTCCTATTCCTTTGCATTTGCAATTTTTTTCCAAGTGTGAGAAACTGAACATAAATATTTTTGAGTGGGAGAAATCGAGAGGATTTTTTTTTTCAGGTGTGATAAATACTTAGTTTTGGTGGGCAATGTCCACACCAAATAGCCTACCAACCCTAATTAAATTTAATAATCAAGCATATATACAATTATTTAAAGTTTAGTAGTTGGAGTGAAGTGGATTATATCAAGTAATGCTAACATTGGTATCAAAGGAGGTGTAATGGTTATGTCAATTATAATTTAAATATAATAATAAATAGAAATATAAATTTACCCTTAAATGATCGATAATGATACATTGCAATGGTTAAAGCATAACCTTATTGTAGTGGCCATTAAAGTTCAAACCTTGGTTAGGTTGTGCTCACATGCCATGTGACTTCATGAGGATAATATACTTGTAGGATGTGTGCCTTTGCCAGGTAGTCGTACTTAGAAGAAGTGTCCTTTGTTTGAATATTGACTCATAGTTTCAACATGTAGATAATACCGTGGGGACTAAGGTGTGGTCTTGATCATAAAACTATTGGAAAGCTATCTACTCGTAAGTGGTTTCTTTGAGTTTGGACTATGGTAAATACTCAAATTTACCAATAACAAAAAAAATTATGCCTAAATATAAAGTATTGGAGATGTCAAAATCCATGTAGTCTAGTTGTTTTCATTTTAAAAACTTAACACATATCCTAATTTTTACATTGTGTAAGCTCTTCAATAGATCAAATACCTTATAAATTTGGTATGGTATTAGAAATAAATGTGATATACTATGGAAAATATAGATTTATGATTATATATATATATATA
>MU228305.1:556639-579453 GCA_018584345.1 Thuja plicata
TGTATATATATATATATATATACATATATATACATACATATACATATATATACATACACACACACACACATATAAACTAAGACTATATTGATTTAGGATTAAAAAGTTACCTAGATCTACCACCTTCCTTTTGCTAAGGCTTAATTATAGGCTTTAATAAACATATCTTCAAGCTAAGATTGATCATTTAAATCCACGAACCTAAAAGAATTTAATTTTATATTTGTTGAATATGCAAGACAACTAGGAGGAGGGGGGTGAGCTAGTTGTACACAAAATTTTTATCCTTAACACAACTTAATAACATTGTTAATCTGTTCCACTATACTTAATTTAATCCTTAATTGCAGAAAGATGAAAACATGAAAACAAAACAACCATAAAACATATGAAACAACAAATCTATGTGGAAAAATTTGTTAAGGGAAAAATCATGGAGAGTATTATTCTCAATATTTAAACACCGATTAAGGTGATTTATATAGAGGAAGGCTCACTGCCGAAAGAAACAAGGCGCACTACTAGAAGAAGAAAGATAAAAGAGAATAGATCCACCACTGATGTACAACTCAACCAACTGATCTATAGACACCTTTGGCTCACTGCTTCTAGTATCCAACACTTGAATACATGCATTATCTTCAAACACCTCTCACAGAAACTCAATCAATCAGGGAGACAAATCCTATTTTATATATCTCCTCCAAAAAGGTGAATGCCACCTTTCACTCACTCAAACCTCTTAAATCGATAATGATTTATCATTTATTTATAACAATTCTTAACATGTGAAGTCTCCCATAGTTGGCTATACAACTAACTGACATAATTTGAAATAGGTCAGCACTAAACATTCCCATAATGGGAAGTGGACCACACCACATTATGTCTAAGAGAAAAAATATCACCATACATATTACATTCCATCTTGCATTAATTGAGATAAATAATGAAGTGTAAATGCCCAAGGTTGGCCAAACTTAGAGTTGAAACAATGCCGAACTTTGAAATCAAGTCTCCGAAACCAAAAATATTGAGCCAACTAAAATAAATGAAGCTAAGGACATTAATCACTCATCTCCAGAAGCACACCATTAGAAATAGTCATGTAGAGAAATATAAAGCATGTATTTTACATAGAAACCAAATTCTATCATAGTTATGAAGGCATTATATTTTTCCATTAGTATATACAAGGAAAAACATGATCTACACCATCGGTTTACACTACACCGATAGATAGGGCACAACACTAC
The DNA here is from genome assembly GCA_018584345.1 of Thuja plicata. Lineage (NCBI taxonomy): Eukaryota > Viridiplantae > Streptophyta > Pinopsida > Cupressales > Cupressaceae > Thuja > Thuja plicata. Next base: position 557,896 of record MU228305.1, read on the forward strand.
CCAACGCCAAGGTTACCCGATACTACCATGTACAAAGCATACTGACAAACAGTATTCAGTGTTACCCGATGACAAAAAGGATAAAGGAACCCGACGAGTAATAACAGTGCAACTCGACGGAACAAAAAAGAGAGGAACCCGATAGATGAAGGGAACCCGACTATCAGTTCAATAAAGGAACACCGACAGAATTTTAGTTCAACCCGATGACCAAGAACCGTCAGTCAGTTACATCTTGCAAAAAGTGGATCTGACTTTCCACGTCAGATACAATACTAAAGTTGTATATTTAAATCCATTATGTGTGGAGAAAGCAATGTAATTATTATTGTTTTAATTAGTCTAACTATTTTAAAACATGCAAACTAAAAGATCAAGGTCAAGTTGTATACCTTGGATCTAGAGTTAACTTTGTAATGTGTAATTCTAGAATAGGTCAAATACTTGTATAAATAGGTGCTCAATCTATTGTGAACATGTTGTTGTTCGATGATGATTGTAGCCATTGAGAGCATCTAAGGATCAGACAAGAGAATTCATGCAGAAGGACAGAAAATGATCAATTCAGTTTCAAGAACAAGAACACAGGCTACCGACGAGTAGAGAAAAGGTATTAATCAATCACTATAGGTGATAATCATATTCTGAGAGCTTTAATGGATCTATGACCAGAAATTATAGATTGCATATAGTCAGGTCAAACATATTGTACTTATTCTAACAAGTGTAGTACACTTAAGAAATCCTTTCAAGAAAGGTGGACCTAACAGTCCTATTGTAAATCTCTTAACCGATTGCATACTTCATTAGTGTTTCTAAAGCTCTTAACAGAGTAGATCTTAATAGGTCTCTACTTTAAATACTCTTAACAGGGTAGATCATCAGAAGTGATCAATTGTAATCCTTTACCAGCTCCCTTCCATTCTACAGATAGTGAAGTTTTGTGGGTGCCATCCCCACTGTAGTTTTTGCTTCCTAACATGAGTTTTCTGCGATATCATATCTTGTGTTATGTGTTTATTATTTTCATGAATGTATCTATGAATGCTGCAAACAATTAAAGATTAAGAATTAATATTACATGCATAGGAAAGAACATCAGAAATGGTCGGTAATACAATAAAGATTGTTTACTAATGATGAATGGTGAAAAGAGTTAAAAGTTTTAGAGGTACTGATTCACCCCTCCCCTCTCAGTACTACTTCCTATTAATCCCAACAATTGGTATCAGAGCTTTAAGTCTCTTCTTGGAAATCTTAAAGGCTTAATAGAAAAGATCATACAATGGAGAAGTACAAACTTGATATAAATATTGAGAATAAAAAGCTTGAAATTAAGATGTTCTATGAACAATACAAAGAAGAGAGAATCAAAATGAGAGAGATGTTGGATGAGAGAATAGGTATGGCAACTCAGAGAAATGAAAAAGATCAAGAAGAATAGATTCTAGATTTCTTTGAGTCTTCAGGATCAAACACAAGTAACACATCAGATACATCAGAAGAGAACATCACAAATCTAAAGGATATCAATCATCATCTGACAGAACAAATAAAGATGCTGCAAATCGGTCAAGAGACTTAGATGGTAAGAATGAGTGATGTGATGAGTTTTGCTAGACAAGATGAAATAGAAAGAACACTAGCCATTGATGACAGAAGGAAGATTATAGAGAAACTACAATAAAAGGAGTTAGAAATTCAAATATATGTTGAGCATCACCATGAGATCACAAATCAGATTATTCTTATGAGTCAAGAAGCAAACATAATGAATATTGAAATCATTGAAAGAGTACAGGCTATCGGTGAACTAAGAGAAGAGAATGAAAAACTAAAGCATGAGGTTAGAGTTCAACAATATCATAATGAAATTATCAGAAAGGCTGAAGAAAGCAATAAAAGAATGGATGATTTTCTTGAAGGACAACGAAGAGTCAACAACAACAATGGTCTAGGCTTTACCGAAAATGGAGAATCATCAAATCAAACCAATCCAAAGAATGTCTATGAAAATCTAAGACCAAGAAAACTTACATGCAAACACCATGGAAAGCAAGGCCACACATAAAATGTATGTTGAGGAAAAATGAAAGGTATTCCTAAATCTACATCTTCATTCATAGGATTCTGTTATAAATGTAACAAGAAAGGACATATAGCATATGAATGTAAGTCTAAGATGGAAAAACCAAAGAATGAAACCTACATGGACAAATACTATCCTACATGCAAGATGAATGGGCACACAACTGATGAATGCTGGAAGAAGAAAAGGCAAGCATGGAAGCCTAAAGGTCAAGAAACTCCCTGTCAACCAAAGAGAATTGGTAATCAATATTTATGGGACTACAATACATGGAAAAATTGTATAGCATGTGGTAGATATGGTCACATTGCTGCAAACTACATGAGAGCATGGACCAAAAGGTCTAGAGGATGGACAAACCCCGGAATGACATGCTTACACCGTCATAAAGTTGGTCATCTCAAGAAAGAATACAGAGACCGAATGACAGAGACAAGCACATATCCCAATTGAAACACCATTGAAGATATCTGTTGGGCTATAGACAAAATGTGGAGAAAAGCTTCAAGCAATGATGAAGTTGGAACAAGCAATGCAAATGGTGACACCCCATCCAATGGATCTGGTGACATCACCACCCCCACTTAAGCTGAACAAGTAAGTATGGAATTGCACTACACCAAGTCATATTTTGCTTCAGTTCTATTATACAATTTGATAGATAGTCAAAATATGCATAAATAAAGATGCATATTATGTTACTTGTTACAATTTGAGAAAACAACCCCATCGGTAAACGCGTACCAAAAATCATCGATGAACATAAAGGATGAGCTGTTTATACTTACCGAGAATTTTCAGTCAACAAAATAAAATGTCTAAGTTGCTAATGTAACCCGACACCTGTCGGTAAGGAAGCAGAGTTATAAAGTTGTCTTGACACAAAACCGATATCCGTCGGTGAAGAAAAAATCTTAAACAACTATCCCGAGCATCCTGACAAAACTGATGATGATTTTGAAAGTCTTCCTGACTAACTCTATCTTCATGACCCGATGATTCATTGAGCATTTATGACAAAATTAGGGCAAAAGTCTATAAATACTTGATGGAGCATTTCATTTTTCACACGTGATTTGAAGGGAAATAGCAGAGTAAAAAAAGAGTGATAAAAGATCAGATAGGAGAACAACCTTGACTCGATCTGGCACACTCCAAATAGATCATTCACCATCTACACGGATCAAATTAAGTACTGGAAATACCGAAGAACTCTGTTATCATTTACGGAAAAGCCCTAAATTTGAAAAATTATGGAAACCACCTCAAGAACCGTAAAGATCAAGAATGACAAGAAGAATGTGGTTAGGCTGATAAAGAGCAACAGCTATGTGGAACCAAAGTACAAAATATGTCCAGAGATTGCATCACAACCCAATGAATCTGGTGCATTCTCTAAGATTCTACCTAGGGTTTTGCTAATAGAGGACGTAAGGTCCTACATTCACTGCAAGATCACTGAAATAGATGATATTGAGATGGATGAAGCTTACAAGAAGCTTTGTGATGTAGAAGGAAACCTGAAAGATGAACATAAGCATCTGCAAGTGAAGGGAATAACAAATGCCTTATATTTCTTGAGGGTTTTCAAAAATGACTGGATTAGGTTAGTTTTGAGCAGAATGCATGATCAAATGTTGTGGTTAGATCAACATAAGAAAATCACAAAGGATGTCCTTCATATTGTAACTGGTTATCCAATAACCAACAAGCCTAAGGCACATAAGCATCCCTCCAGGCTAGAAGTTGAAAATCTCACAAAAGCTATGTGGGATAACAGAGGTCTAAAAGTAAACACCATCATCGATGAGGAACTGAGCTTCGGTGCATGTGTAATTGGTTACAAGATCTTCCAAGCAAGCAGGCTTAACAACATATCTTCTACAACAGTAAGAACAACTTACAAGATAGTGGCAAAGGGAATTCAGATGGATCTGTATGAGATCTTGTTAAAGCAACTTGATGAGAACATGACAACAATAAGGTTTGCAAAGACTAACACATGTAAGTTCGGCTCACTTATCATGTGTATATTCTTCTACTTTCAAGAATACTTTCCTTCGGTAGGAAAAGTAAAATGGGATACTACCAATTGAGTCACACTACAAATTAGTGAACTTATTAAGTCACTAGGAGATAATTTTGATTGAGTAATGACTGCATACTTCCTTGAATTCAAGGAAAATATGATGGAAAGAGTGAGGATCCCTTAGTAGTTAATTGAAAAACATGGGGATGAGATATGTTTTATGGTGGATATAGACTTTACCCACATAAAATCGGTTGTACCAAGAACAACTTGGTTAGCCCCTCTTGATTATGAAATTAACATAGATCAAGCTACCAATGCAATTGATGCATTAATCAATGAGCCACTTGATAGAAAACAACCAAGGTTTGGCACTTATGAGAGGCCAAGTCAAAGATAAAAAATGGCCTAGTCATCAAGAAGATTGTCAACAAAAAGAATAAGATGGTCAAGAATCTTGAAAAGATTCTATCAGTTAATGAGGAGGAACAAATAGAGGAAACCGATGAATATGGTACCATCAGTGAAGGGAAAGATAAACAGAAGTCAGATTCTGAGGCCACTGAATCTGATACACCTCCCCCTCCTACAAAGAAACAAAGAATAAGGAGCCAAACAACAAAAGATACTACACCTCTGAATAAAGGTCAAGTAAGGACCTATAAGAGGAAGCATCCAACAAAGAAAACAAATGAGAAAACTGTGAAGGATACACCTACAAAGAGGAGAAAAAGAATGGTCAGGACTAAAGCTAACATTGAGGATTAAAAAGATGATGCGCCTGATATAGTTAAGAAAAATTTCAGAAATCAAACAATTGATGAGGCTGCTGAGTCTATTGCTGCAACTAGCACCATGTTCGATAAGAAAATCAGACAACGGGATACACTTAAGCTAGAAGACCAAAATAAGATACAAGATGCAATAATTAGGGCAATGGTTGTATGCACCCTAAAATGGTCACCTAGACTATGGGCCCCATTTATCAATTTCCCAAATCAATGCTTTGGAACATTTTTCAATTCAAATCAATTTCCTTGATCAAATTGTAATTAATTAATTTATTTCAATATTTCCTAAGGTTTGATCATTTTTATTTAATTAAAAGATTTAATCTCCCTTTTAATTAAATAAAATTCATCTTATTTAATATAATTAAATTCCTCCCATTTAATTAAACGAAATTCTTCTAATTTATTTAATTATAAAGAAACCCCCTCTTTTAATTAAATAAATAAAAATCCCCACTTAAAGCTCTTCTTTTGATGAAAAATGAAATAAAAATTAAATAAAAGTTCCTTTTTCTGCACATCTTCCTAAGTGGTGGGATTTTTGCCTCTTAATCTCTATCGCCCATTTCACTTTAAAAGGAAACCTATCCTTCTCACTCTCATATAGAATTTTTTATGTATTGTTATGTTGCAGGTTTGGAGAACAATTTTGGAGGAGAATTTGAGCACTTTGGCTTGGATATTGCAACTTCTCTCTTCTTGTCTTCTTCTTCTTGCATCCATTGCTATTCATGTAGATTAGATTCATATTATATTAAATTCATATTTTTTTCCATAGATTAAGCTTGCATATTTCATTTCATAAAATAATCTTGCATTGTTATCATATAGATTAATTTCCTTTTATGCATTACAATCATGTAGAATAGTTGTCATTTTAATGCATTGAATCTCTCATTTCATGTTGTACTTGCATGGGCACAACTAGGTCAATCTGTGGGCCTCCATTACAAACCTTTGCACTCCATGACTAGGGAGCTATGAGTCGATATTTGAGGCCTCATTCTTGAGCAACCTTGAATGGAATGATTCATAGAAGTGTGACACATTTTTAGCACACATTCTTGGCGCCGACTGTGGGGCAGAAGATTCATTTTCTATCACTATATTTATTTTTGGATTTCCGTATTTTTCATACTTTTGTAGGGAAATTTCGTGCGATATTTTGCAGGTTTGCAGGCGAGTTTTTGCTGATCTGTGTGTTTCTTTGTGCGACACTGTGTAAATCTTTAGGTGGCTCTGTGCAAATTTTCTCATGAAATTCGTCTCCAGGCTGTGATATGATCTGTTACTATTTTCTGTAAATTTTTTTGCTGTCCATGCGTTTCTTCACGCTAGATTCTACGAATCTTCGCATGGCTATCTGTGAATCTTTGCGTGACACTTTGAGAATTTTCGCATGAGATTTTGCAACAGAGATCTGAATTTTATTGCTATATTTTATATCTTTGATCTCTAACCATCAATGTTTACTGTTTCTGGTGGTTTATGATTTGCTGTTGTTGTTGCTGATCTGGACTTGCGTGGATAAACAAAAAAATGTTCACGTTGCATTGGATTTGAGGTATTTTGTTGCATCTCTATAAAATTTGGATTTTGGAAATAAAAATGAATCTCTCATGTGTTTAGCTTGAGTGTTTCTTGCTTTCATAGATCACATTTTCAATTGGTGCTATAAAATTTGAACCTAGATTTGCTTTGTTGCATATATATTTCACATAGTAATTAGGCCCTATGAACACTATTTGTGGTGATATTGAGAGAGTGGGCTTCATTTTCTTGTCTTACATGTGAAGCTCTTCTTGACGATAGATCCCCTTGTAGGTAGGGAAGGATTTGTCATTACTTCAAACTTGGTTTAGTCTTCAACTTTGATTGGTACTTTCTCTCTTGAGATTGGTGGTCATTGTTGTTGATTTACCTTGGGTGAGGTGATTTCAAATTAGTGGGTCAATTAATCTATTTTCTATGTTTTGGTGAGGTGAAGAGGCTAGAGGATTATGCTCTTTTCCCTTTTGGGAGAATCAGAAACTTGGAAGCCTTGAATCCAAACCAAGTCCCCATGTGGTTCATATTGTGAGTCTTCCTTGTTAGAGAGGGTTAACCATAGTGGACTTTCCCTTTATTGGGTAAACCACATGGACGGAACCTCAAGCGGTAATAGCCATTTTTTCCATGGTAGCAACAACCGCTATATAAATGTCCTTATGGAAGAAATATCCACGGGTGTAGTTTCTTGTGGGTTGTCAGATCTCCTCAGCAGCTCCTGATTGATTAAATTATTGGACTGTGTCAAAATCTCGGTGTGCCGGGATTAGATTTCACCCACTTGAGATTGTAAAAGTTGCAGAGTCAAATCATTAGTAAGAACCATAGTGCAACCAACTTTTTCTTTTCTAAGACTATGTGTGTGATTGGAAAAACCTTTTGAGAACATACACAAGTAGAATTTTTAGGGAGTAGAATACTATGTCACTATCTATGTTCATCTGCAAGGTTTCTTTGTCCCTTGCTCATTGTTTGAAGACAATTGATTGCTTGAACGCCCCGATTGCTGTTTTGTGTGCCTGATTCATAATCAAATATGTTAATGCATCTAGTTGGTTATTTAAAACAAATGAAAACTGAGTTCTGATTCCTTTTTGTCAGAACCCTCACGCGAGAAAACTATTTCTTTGCATGGCTTTGTGTGAATTCTTGCACGGTACTGTGAGAATCCTCGCGTGATATCCTGCCAATTTGTTGTTATCCTGTCACACCAGTCTGGTCTTTCTTCACATGGTTCTGTACTAATCCTCACACGAGAAAGCTTTTCATCGCACAAAACTATCTGCCAGTGAGATATTTTCTGTCATCTACCGCTTGCTTGATTGTCGCCCTGTCATTTCCAGTTTCCTTGGTTGATCCAGGTCATATTGGATTACTTACCCCACTATTCAAAGCTTGTTTAGCTTTAGATTTTGCATTTTGACCTCTTGAATTAGTGATCTTCAATTTCAAAAGTGACCATTCTTGGAGCTTGGTGAGCTAGAAATAGTCCTTGTTGAAAAGATAAACCTTTAACATCCTTTGATAACACACTTGGAGAGTTTTGGTAGTCTCTTGTCCATTTCACTTTCATATAATTTCAATCTCAATTAATATAATTTGGGTAAGACCATCCTCCTGATCCATATGTGCTAGGGTATTCACCTGAATTTATTGGGCACCTCTGTGGCAGTGTTGGCTTACACCTTTTGCAAGTTTTCTATCTTATCACCTCTTTTTGGACAAGTTAATGCCTTTTCTATCCTAGTTTGGTACCAATGTCTCTTAGGGTCATCCTATCAGCTAGTACCTTTTCTTTCATGCCAGTTACAACAAGATATCAAGTAAATCAAGGAAAATGACCTCAAGTGGTCTTTAACCAATTACCCTTAGTTCAAACTCACCAAAGACATAAGGAAAAAGAACCCATATTTGATCAATCTCCTAGGAATATCTCAGAAGTGTGGTTTGATTCCAAGAGTCACCTTAGTGATTTGGGTACCCCCTTAGTATCTTCTCTCTCTTCTATGGATATGAGTTACACAATGACTCAGAGAGAGAGAGAGAGAAGACAGGGATAAACATCTTGATGACATGTTTGTGAAGTATGGGGACGCTATTTCATCTGGTGGTTCCTCTCATAATAGTAGACCGACCTCACCCCTTATTTCAACAAGATATATAGATGTACACCAAAGGGCTGAGAGAGAGAGGTAAAAGACATTCTTATGATGATGAGTTATCACAACATGAAAGCGAAAAAGATGAATTTTATGACACCCATGTCAATACAACTTATACCAACAACTTGTTTAGAAATTAAAAACCAAGTTCACCACTCAAGACCTCTTTAGGTTACATGAATTAAAGGATTAAGAGGATTGAGTGTGAAAAGAAAGCCTTCCTAGATGAACAAGCTCGTAAGGAAGAACAAATTAGACTCCTAGAATGGGAGAGACAGACTTTGGTAGAAATGGAAAAGAAAGCCTTTCGAGAAGAGGAAGATAGGCTCTTGGCTCGGAAACTTAATGATCCATTCAATAATATGCATGTTAGTGGTGGAAATAGTTCTCCTCCATCCACTCCTCCTAAGACTCCATGAAGTAGAAGACATTCAAGATCACCATCACGATCTCCTAGCCCTAGGGGAAGAAGGGCCTCAAGACATGATCATTATAGGAGACAAACCCCTCCTAGGAACTCAGGGCCACCTTCATAACCTGCTCATTATGGTTCACAATATGGGGGTAGTAGCTCAAATTTTGATCACATCTCCCAAGACTTTATGAAAATGCAACAAGAACCACTTTTCCAACAGTATGTGGAAACATATTTGGAGCAAAACAAGGATAAGTTCCTAGAGAGCCTAATCAACAAGGGTGCCAGAGTCCCTTACAACTCTGATGTGGGTAAAAATATTAAGAAGCAAGGTCCATCCCAAGATGAGAAAATCAACGCAATGCAAAGAACAATGGACAAGATGTTGGCACCTAAGAATTCTTTCTCATTGGACTCGATTTGTCCTAATCCTTTTGATAAGAGTGTTGACATGAAAGAATTTCCTAGAAAAGTCAAAATTCCTCAATATGACAAATATGATGGAGTGGAGATCCGCATGATCATGTGCACCAATTTTATACCACAAGTTTTGAGTTCCATCAAGATGAGTCTTATCTCATGAGGTTATTCCCACGAAGTCTTAAGGGACAAGCAATGGAATGGTTTACTAAGATAACTCCCCCTATTAAGACATTCAAGGACCTTGTTCAAAGATTTGTTCAACACTTTGCATACAATCTTTCATGATCTATCACCTTGTTGGACTTATGCAACTTAAAACAGAGTCAAGGAGAATCCTTTGTTACTTTCTTGCAAAGGTGGAGGCGAAAGTGCTCTTGCTATTCTAGAACTATTCCTGATAATAAAAATATTGACATCCTTGTTAGCAACTTGGTTCCTGAATTGCGGTATGAAGTTAAGAAAATGATTTTTGATTCATTTGACACCATGGTTGAGACTGCATGTAGAATTGAGGATTTTTTGAGAGAACAAGGAATTTTGATCAAACATGGAAGTAACAACAACAATGGTCAAAACAACAACTCTAATAAGGATAAAGGGAAGAACCAACACTGGAATAGGAATAAACAAGTGGTCAATGACGGAGTTGTGGATTCCTCCCAACCTAAAGATCAACCTATGCTTCATTTATCTAGTGATGTTCAAGCTATGAAGCTCAATACCTCCAATCAACAAGAAATTAAGCCAAGCTACCAAGGTAAGCCTAAGAGAAAAAGACGTCAATTTGCAAAACTTGGTGAGTCATGTGGGGATATTTTAAAGAAACTTATTGCTAACAATCTTGTACATCCTCAAGATCCTGTGTATTTTTGTATACCTGAAGTTAAACCACATTGGTGGAAGGAGAAGGCCTTTTGCGTCTTCCATAATGGTATTGGACATGACATTGAACATTGCTAAAAAATCAGGCATATTATTCAAGATCTCATTGAGAGTGGACAAATTACAATAGATGGATTGAACACCAATTCTGATCATAAGGAATTCAAGGAACCTTTGCCCAAATATGAAAGGGGGAAACCTATAAAGTTAAGAATGGCAAAGCTGAGATCAATTATACTTACATAGATGCGGAGAATACAATCAACATGCTTGGATTTGTGGAAGAAAATGTTAACATGATGAATGGAAGAGATCCTTATGGTTATGATATATATGAAGAATCTCCTCCAATTTTTGATAAAGAACCTGTTGTGGTGCTAAGGGGTCCCAACTCTAGAGGGTCATCTCAAGATCTTAATGCTATTACACAAAGTCAAAGTCCCGTTTTCATTAGAGGACCCAATTCGAGTCAATCCAGTAAACCTAAGTAAGTGGCATCCAAGCCTGTCAACTCTAAACCAACTATCAATCCTAAGTCAAATTATATACTTGTTGATCAATTACAAAGAACCCCTGCTCAGATTTTGATCTTTGAGCTTTTAGAGTTGTCTCCAAGACATAAGAAAATCCTTGAGGATGCTTTGTGCATGGCGAATGTCCCCAACAACTTAGATGTCGATCAATTCCAAAATATGGTTAATCACATTGCTACCCCTCATTTCCTTTCATTTTCAGAAGATGATGATAAAGCTTTGAGCCATTCGCACAATCTTGCCCTTCATATTGAGGTCATGATCCATAGAACCTACGTCAGGTGCATGTTGATAGATGGGGGTGCTAGCCTTAATATTTGTTCCTTTAGTCTTTTGAAAGAATTGGGTTATTCTGAGAAAGTCATAGATACCAAAAAAAGGATTACTATCAAAGCCTATGATGAAGCAGAAAGAAGTTCCAAGGGGTTGGCTGTCCTTCCCCTATTGAAAAGGATATTGTATTTCAAATAGTTGATGCTGGACCCCTTGCGCATAACATCTTACTTGGTAGACCATGGATTCATGACATGCAAGCAGTGCCATCTACCTATCATCAATGTGTTAATTTCCCTTACAATGGCATAGAGATTTGTATACCTGGGGATAACACTTTATTTGTTAATTCAATTTCAACAGGGGCTCATGTTTCCCTCAATAGAGAAGCAGAAGATTTTGATGCAACTTTAGCTGAATGCAAAGACAAGCTTAAAATGATAGACCTTGGCATGGGGGGGTATCAACTCAACTCCCTCACAACATTACCAGTTTCACCTCATTCTTATGGAAAGCCTTCACAAGAAAAGAAACCTTCCTCTTCAGATATGACCTTATTTGGCACATTTGTAGAATCATCAGTGCCTATTCAAGATGAGAAAGAGGAGACATTTGTTAGAGACTAGATCTATAGAGAAGAAAAATATATGCACAATGAGAACTTCCCTCCCTCTCCTAAGGCTTATGGAAGAGGGTATACTTTTTTTAAACATATGGGCTACCCTGGATACGACCCTCTTAATCACAATTTTGATGCTAGATCCAAACCTCTTGATCATGCTCAATTTGGACGCAAGTCTAAGAAGCCAATTGGCCTAGGATTTGAGAATTACAACAAGCGCACTAACCCTCTCTTTGATGAGTCAGATAGTGAAGATGAGCCTGAGTATGTACCAAAATTGGAAAATCAATAGGATATGTGTGAAGATTGGATCCCTTCCACTAATCTCCTTTGGGGAGATTCAGATATTTTAGTCACCCATGCATCAGTTGCAACTTTAGAACAAGAATCAGATATGCAAGACCCTTTGAGAGAGCATCAATGAAAGAATCTTGTTCATTTAATGGAAAGAGAAAGTGCTACTTTTGATGAAATTGGACCTTCTACATCATGATTTACCAAACCTTCATGGTGTAAGCATCCTAGTCACAGTTCAGATACAAGCTCTAATGAGTATGAATGTGACTCTTTTTCAGAGCCCTCCACAGTTGATAGGGATATTGATGTTGTTCACACTTATAGTTTTCAATCTAAGGTAGACAATGAGTCATGTATACGATTAGAGGATTCGAACCCACATGTTGCCTTAGCAGATAATTCTTCACTTGTTAGGATGAATCCTGATCTGGGTAGCCTAGAGGGATACTTGACAGACTCTGACTCTTCGGTCACCAGTGATAATATCATTCACATTTATAACCTTGAACCAGTTGTTGACTTACCTCTTGTTCATCCTGACCTCATTGATTGGTCCCAACGCTATCAAGAACCTGATCTTTTAACATTCCAAAATGATTATGAGATAGCCTATTACCTAAATTCCATCGAGCCTGTAGTCTCTTCCAATAGTGAGCCGACTACCAGTATGATAGAGCCAGACATCAAGTACCTTAGTCACAAGATAAAAAGAAAAGAAAATCAAAAGAATAGGAGTTTTGATGGTGAAAACCATTGTGTAGCGGTGTCAGAACCAAAAAAATTAAAAAGAAATGATGTATCCAAGGGTGAAAACCTCTCTAAGGTGCCTAAGGATGAGGTAATTGATTTTCTGCCCAGCGATTTTCAGGGCAGGTCTTTAGTGCTTATTGAACCAACACAAGCAGTCAATTTGGGTATAGATGAGGCTCCATAGATAGTACATTTGGCTGAGTCTTTGTCACCAGAAGAAAAAGAAGCTTACACTAAGTTCTTACAAAAAAAGAAAATCAACTTTGTGTGGACTTATTCAGATATGCTAGGATTGGACATTAATCTTATTATGCATCACTTTTCCATAGCTCCAAATGTCAAACCAGTTAAACAAAAGTTGAGAAATATGCATCCTCACATATCTCTTTTAGTCAAAGAAGAATTAGAAAAACTCCTTGGTGTGAAATTCATAAGAGCTATTGCCTATGCTGAATGGATATCAAACATTGTACCAGTTTCCAAACATGATAAATCCATTCGAGTTTGCACAGATTTTAGAGACCTCAATAGAGCATTCCCAAAGGATGAATTTCCACTCCCCAATATAGATATGATAGTGGATATGACTACGAGTTATGAGATTTATTCTTTGATGGATGGATTTTCTGGGTACAATCAAATTAAGACAGCTCTTGAAGATCAAGAAAAGACTGCATTCACTTGCGCATGGGGTACCTATTGTTGGAACGTTATGCCTTTTGGATTGAAAGATGCAAGAGCCACCTATCAAAGAGCTATGACAACTATTTTTCATGACATGATGCACAAAAACATGGAAGATTATGTAGATGACACCTTGGCCAAGTCTAAACAAAGAGATACACACTTAGATGATTTGGAAGTCATTCTAGAGCGCATGGAACAATTTCAACTAAGGTTAAATCCTAAAAAGTGCGCATTTGGAGTCACCTCTGGAAAACTACTTGGATTCATCATTTCAGCAAAAGGAATAGAGGTAGACCCTGAAAAAGTTCAAGCAATCACAGATATGCCACCTCCTAAAAACATTAGTCAAATGAGGAGTCTTTAAGGATGTCTTCAATCTATAAGGAGATTCAGTTCACAACCGACAGATAGAGCTCAACCCTGCAACAAGAACTTACACAAAGGAGTCAAATGTGTGTGGAATGAGGATTGTCAAAATAGCATAGATCAAATCAAGAAGTACTTGGCAAATCCTCCTATTTTAATGCCTCCTATCCCAGGAAAACCACTTATTCTATATATTTGAGTGACATAATCTTCCTTGGGGGCATTACGAGCTTAACTTGATTAAAATGGGAAAGAAAGAACAATATACTACATTAGTCATACTCTTGTTTCATATGAGGTTAACTACTCTAGCATTGAGAAAGCTTTCCTTGCAATTGTGTTTGCTTCCCAAAAGTTGCAACATTACATGCTTATGCACACTATACACCTCATAGAAAAAATAGTTCCACTCAAGTATTTGCTAAGTAAGGCTTCTCTCACGGGTAGACTTGCTAAGTGGATGATGATACTTTCAGAGTTTGACATAGATTACATTGAGCATAAAGTAATCAAAGGACAAGCCACAGCAGATCAATTGGCTGATTTCCCACTACAAGACACTGCACCTATTCAAGTTGACTTCCCATATGAGCACCTCATATATATGACTAAAAGAACATGGAAGATGTTCTTTGATGGATCTTTTATGCAAAATGGTTTAGGAGCTGGTGTTTTGTTTGTTTCTCCTCATGGGTACACGATTCCTAAGTCTTACAAATTATTATTCCCATGTACAAATAATATTGCTAAGTATGAAGCTTTAACAAATGGACTTAAAATGGCCATCTAATGGAGAATCATAGAGTTGCACATCTATGGTGATTCACAGCTGATAATCAACCACGTTAATGATGAATATCAAAGAAAACATGAGAAAATGGTACCTTACAAGAAAATGGTTGATTCCTTGAAATGATACTTCACATTTGTCACATTTCAGCAAATCCATAGAGCAGAAAACAAAGTAGCTGATGCTATGGCTACACTTTCTTCACTCCTTTAGTTAGAGCAACATGAATCCAGATTTGAATTCCTGGTGGAAGAGCTACATCACCCTATCTATGACTCCCAATAAAGCCATGTCATTTGTACCCTTGTTGGTCGTGAGTCATCCCGTTATGGTGCCATTTATTCATACCATCATGATGGAATTATACCTAAAACCTTTAACTGATCTGGATGTAGAAACCTTACCCGAAACGCCTCTTTCCATTTCCTTATCGCTGGTGATTTGTATAGGAGGGGTCTAGATGGGACACTTCTTATATGCTTAGAAAAGGAAGAATTTGACCAAGCGTTAGTTGACATTCATGAAGGCATCTGTAGGGGACATTCTAATGGTCTTGCCATGTACTGAAGGTTTCTTAGGGTGGGGTACTATTGGCCCACGATGCAGATTGATGCAGTAGCTTTTGCAAAGTCATGTGAAAAGTGTCAAAAACATGGTAACCTGATACATGCTCCAGGCAGGGAACTCATTCCTTCTATATCTCATTGGCCATTTCAGCGCTGGGCCTTTGATCTTGTTGGGTAGATTCATCCCAACTCATCAGGTGGACACAAGTTTATTATCACTTCTACTGATTACTTTACTAAATGGGTAGAAGTTGTCCCACTTTCTGTTGCCTTGGGAAAGACATTTTCTCTATTCATTTTGAACCATATCATCTGTCGATATGGAGTACCTTCCGAGATTATCACTAACAACAGAGGCCAGTTTAAAAATAAGGACCTTATAAAAACTCTGCAAGAAATTGAAGATTAAACAACATTGGTCCTCCATTTACTTCTCGCAAGGAAATGGTCAAGCAGAGGCATCAAACAAGACCATTCTTAAAATCTTACATAGAACAGTCTGTAAGAATGGTAGAGATTGGTATTTATAGATAAATCCAGCTTTGTGGGGCTATAGAATGAGTATTCATACTCCTACTGGGGGTGCTCCTTTTTCCCTTGCATATGGTGCTGAAGCAGTGTTACCTTTGGAGGTTGAGATTCCTTCACTTAGAGTTTCTCTCCATGCCATGGTCTAGTTACAGATGAAGATTACCGTGCCATGAGACTTCAAGAGTTAGAACTTCTAGATGAAAAATGTCAACCATCATTTGACCATATGAGGGTTTATCAAAAGTGCATGTCCAAATCCTTCAACAAAAAGGTTCACCCTAGAGAATTCCAAGTGGGAGATCTTGTCCTATGTGAAAATCCCAAGAATCAACAACATAGAGATCAAAAGGGCAAATTTGAACCTAATTGGCTTGGACCTTACATCATTACAACAACTTTTGGGTTAGGTGGTTATTTACTATCTACAGAAGAGGGAGAGCAGCTCCCTGATCCTATCAATGTCTTGCACCTGAAGAAGTTCTATCCATGATGCCCATTCTGTCTAGGGGCATCCTTTGTATATAATTATTGATCCTTAAAAAATCCCAAAAAATGATATATTGTCAAAAACTCTAAAAATCATAAAATGTCCTGAAAAAATGATCATCTTAGTGCAAACCTAGCAATAGGTGCTTTGATGTATCTCCAAAAAAATTATATATTCCAAAAATACAAAAAAAAAAAAAAAAATAAAAAAATTCAAAAAAATAGAAAAAGTGCCTTGGTGAAAACCTGGAAACAGGTGCCTTGGTAGCAAAAATTCAAGAAAAATTTATAAAAAGTCCTGAAAAAAGAAGAAGAAAAAAGTGAAAAAGAGAAAAAATTGTAATAAAATCCAAGTGGTGAAAACCTGGAAACGGGCGCTACTTGAGGCCTTTGCACCCCTGTGTCTTAGCGCGTGTCCGCGACACTTAGCCTTTCTCCATCATGCCTTGTCCTTGTTGCCTTGGTCTGGAATTGGTCTTTATCTCTGTCTAGGGGGCATAACTGTGTTAGCTTTGGTCTCTTGGATATGTTAGTCTTTAGGACATCTCACAAATGGTGTTTTTCAACACCACCTTAACAGTATTTTTCTATACAACGCTTGACATCGAGTGTTTTTTAATACTTATCGGTTTGGTCTTATCACGTTTTGTCATGTGGTCTTACCTTCTTGCGAGCATTCGATCCTTATCCTCGAAACTCAATATCAGTTAACACACTTAAATTTTTAAGGACAACACTTAATGCTTGAGCTATGTCATGATCTTTTCTTTGTGTGTTGACTTTTATTGATTTTTGTTGAGTGTTCTTGTCTAATAAGTCTCTTCGTGATGCATAGCTAGAGGACTTGGGGCATGGAACATGTTTTTAATTGCTTCCTGCTTTATGATTCACTTTTTTTGCACAACCGTTCTGTTGGTCATCCTGGCCTCTATGCCTTGATGCAAGCGTGGTTTTGCTACATTAAATTGGGTAAGCTAACATCACAGTCATCATGACCTTTATGTCTTTGATGCTTATGTTAGAATCTTTCCACATTCCAATATGATATAAATCACATTCATATCTTCATAGTTTCACTTGTGACTAGTGATGATTGTGTGATTTTCCGATGTCCGTTAATATGGCCCAATGATGAAAATAAGTTCCTTAACATTTTCTAATGAATGATGAACACAAAGTCCTATGTTACAGTTTCTCTATTGCAAGTACACCTTTGCATTTTCATGTAGATTACATTGTTATACCTCATGTTAGTTTGCATTTTTAGGCTGCATTATGATTTTGCGAGAGTTTTCCTTCATCTTTCTTGTGGACTTTTAATCAACTGTGATCACGTGCTGATCTTCATTTTCTTATCTTCTTTCGTGATCTCAATCAAACTTTTCTATCTTAAACAGTTGATTGATTTTGGGGCATTCTCTTTCTTAAGGAAAATTCTCTTTCTTCTCTCCATTTCTTTCCACCTCTTCCAAACTTCTATCTTCTATTCACTTTCACCCTACTTCTTTTCTTCTAATTCAACCTTGGGGCATAATCTTTCATGCTTGATGATCTACCTTGGTTCTGTGATCCTTATATCTTTCATCTTACATCAAGAACCTTATCTTTAGTTTGATTTGATCAAATTTATCAAATTGTTGTTTCTCTTCTATCTCATTTCGATTTCAATCACGAGGGGGCAATACCTATCAAACTTCAATCCTTGATTCAACTTTATCAATCCTATCATTTGTTCCACTTGGGTCAACCTTGCTTGAGATTCTTATCTCAGACATGTCAATTACTTATTTACAACGGTGTTGACCTTGTCTTTTTTTGCAATCAGCTTATCTTTGTTGTGATGTCAATTACTTATTTACAACGGTGTTGATGTCTGTGTTGTTTTGTGATCCCAAATCGATCTCACACTTCAACTGCATTCTTTGACTACATGTGTTCCCAGAATTTTCACACATTAGTCAAAGAGGGGCAAATGTATGCACCCTAAAATGGTCACCTAGACTATGGGCCCCATTTATCAATTTATCAATTTCCTGAATTAATGCTTTGGAACATTTTTCAATTCAAATCAATTTCCTTGATCAAATTGTAATTAATTCAATTATTTCAATATTTTCTAAGGTTTGATCATTTTTATTTAATTAAAGGATTTAATCTCCCTTTTAATTAAATAAAATTCATCTTATTTAATTAAATTAAATTCCTCCCATTTAATTAAATAAATTTCTTCTAATTTATTTAATTATAAAGAAAACCCCTCTTTTAATTAAATAAATAAAAATCCCCACTTAAAGCTCTTCTTTTGATAAAAAAGAAATAAATTAAATAAAAATTAAATAAAAGTTCTTTTTTCTACACATCTTCCTAAGTGGTGCGATTTTTGTCTCTTAATCATAGCCTTTGATTTTTGCCTCTTAATCTCTACCGTCCATTTCTCTTTAAAAGGAAACCTCTCCTTCTCACTCTCATATAGAATTTTTATGTATTGTTATGCTGCAGGTTTGGAGAGCAATTTTGGAGGAGAATTTGAGCACTTTGGCTTAGGTATTGCAACTTCTCTCTTCTTGTCTTCTTCTTCTTGCATCCATGGCTATTCATGTAGATTAGATTTATATTAGATTAAATTCATATTTTCTTCCATAGATTAAGCTTGCATATTTCATTTCATAGAATAATCTTGCATTGTTATCATATAGATTAATTTCCTTTTATGCATTACAATCATGTAGAATAGTTGTCATTTTAATGCATTGAATCTCTCATTTCATGTTGTACTTGCATGGGCACAACTAGGTCAATCTGAGGGCCTCCATTACAAACCTTTGCACTCCATGACTAGGGAGCTATGAGTCGATATTTGAGGCCTCATTATTGAGTAACCTTGAATGGAATGATTCATAGAAGTGACACATTTTTAGCACACAATGGTCAAGTACAAATATTTTCCAGCTGAATTTGTCAACCAAATACCCAAAGAACTGGGTAAGAGAATATCTAAAAAAAAGGTCATATGCTTTAAAAATAGAAGAGAAGCGAGGGAGAGGGTACTTGTAACACTTATGCCTCCCGAATCAAAGATAGAAGAAATCAAAGAAATAATGAAGAAGCACTCAGGCAAATTTGTAGCAAAGATAAGAGCTTACAAAGTGCTAGAGGATAAGTTTATAGAGATGGAAAAAATTACCGATACTAAATGGAGACAACTCCTAGATCTACCAGCAGAGTCAACAAGTTGTGAGAATCAATTACTTCTCACCGACACAGCTCATGTAGAGGAGAAAAAAGATAAAGCCAGTCCTAAGCATATTGCTTTGGACAATGTTGAAGATATGGAACCAATTGATCTGGACAAAGTCATGGATGAACTTGACATTCAAGACATCACACAGTATGACTCTGATAAGGATCCACAAAAAGAAGATGTAATATTTATATCTCTTAAGGATCAAATCAAGAAACAATAATTGGAGACCCAATCAAACAAAGACATGGATGTTGCTGATGAAATATGCCGGAAACATCAATAATAGACATCACAGGTCTGGACCCTGCCGACCAAATATAAAAGGATGAAGTTGTCACTGCTCAACATGATCAAACTGATGAGGAGGAAACAACACTAAATGCAACACAAGTAAGCACTTAGGATAATATGACAGTGCTAATAAAGGCCATAAACATACTAGAAGGTAATTAAGGATCTACTACAGAAGATACAAGCACACCCGAGGACAAGGGTGATGCAGAGGCAAAGGACACAACCAATGTAACAAAGGATATAATTGCAGAACAAGCTGTAACCGATAATCAGAATAATTCCACTGATCTAAATAAGGAAGAGGACAAAGAAGAAGTAGAGGACAAGAAGAAAGAAACATGTGAAGAGGAAAAGACAGATGTGTAGGAGAAGAAATTAGAAGATAAATCTACAGAGACACCCAAGGTTGATGGAGAGACGTCTTCACCAAACCGACAGGTGAACCCTGAGCAGAAAACACAAGAAGCATCATCAACAAAGCCTTCACCAAGTGCATCAGAAAAGATAACAGAACTAGTAGTGGTAGTTCATACATTTTTATCCACCCAAGTCTCAAGGAAGAAGAAAAGCAAGCATAAGAATCTAGTGAATCTGGATGAAATCAATGAGATTCCAGTTTGTGATCCTAGGACATTGGATCCAATTGAATTGACAAAGTATGCACGACTTTGTGAAAGAAAAGAAATGCAAGAAAAATTGAGAAAAGATAAAAAGGAAGCTAAGGTACTTGAAGTAGCATGAGGAATACTTCAACAAATTGTATCTGATGTAGATATTGATCAAATAGCCCCAATGCTTGATCAATTCGTGGTTCTCACAAATGCAATCACATCTCAGAACATAGATGCTAAGGAGGCCATGGAAGATAGACTTGAACAAAAGTATGAGTTCAAATTAGTTGAGAAGATAATCCAAGAAGTGGAATTGCAAAAGGTAAAGCTTTCTGAATTGGTTAGCACAATATATCCAATAATCTCAGAAGCTATTACCTTGATACAAAATTTATGTACGCTAGATCAACTCACCAAGGTGTATACCAACAAGATAACACAAATAGATGCTGATCTTCAAACAAGTGCACAAATTCTCACGAATAGTGAAGAGGCAATCAAATTGCACAATGAGAAACTCAAGCAAGCTCAGAAATTGAGACAAGACATACAGATTGCAGAGACAAAGTTCAGAGATGAGGTAAATGAGCTTCAAGCACAACTCTTACCGACACTCTCACTACTGCAACAACATATGAAAGAGGCTAGAGCACTAATTGCCACCCCAAAAATGTCTTTCCTAGAAAACATTTATGATATGCATGCATGAATAGAGCTAGAGCACATGACACTAGAGATCCTGAAAGAAAAATGGGAGAAATTTATCGAAGACATAAAGAACACCCACTCACATGTTCTTGACACATTGTAAGTTACACATTTTTTTCAATTTTTTGACAACTTATAAGTTGTACATTTTTGTCATGAGTATCAAATAAAGGGGGAAATGATATGTACAGTCACAGTAAAAGAAAGGGAAAATGAAAGGAAAAAATGATTTTTACAATCAGTCATTTGAAAGAGCAAAGAATAGGGAATGAATAGTACAGAGGCAAGTATACATGTACATATACTTATACTATACCGATGCATATAGTTAGAGGGATTCATATAATGAAAAGGATATATACATGGTGTACATACTAAACACTTTAGTATTATGCACATATCAGTTTTTGATACTAATGTCAAAGGGGGAGATTGAAGGCATTATATTTTTCCATTAGTAT
>MU228305.1:579503-596646 GCA_018584345.1 Thuja plicata
ACTTTAGTATTATGCACATATCAGTTTTTGATACTAATGTCAAAGGGGGAGATTGAAGGCATTATATTTTTCCATTAGTATATACAAGGAAAAACATGATCTACACCATCGGTTTACACTACACCAAAAGACAGGGCACAACACTACCCGATACCAAGGTTACCCGATGCTACCAAGTACAAAGCATCTCAAAAAACACTATTTAGTGTTACCCAATGAAAAAAAGGATAAAGGAACCCGATGAGTAACAACAGTGCAACCTGGCGGAACAACAAAGAGAGTAACCCAACAGATGAAGGGAACCTGACTATCAGTTCAATAAAGGAACACTGACATACTTTCATTTCAACCTGATGACCAAGAACTGACAGTCAGTTACATCCCACAAAAAGTGGATCTGACTTTCCATGTCAGATAAAACACTGAAGTTGTATATTTAGCTTCTTGATTTGTTTTAAATCCATTATGTGTAGAGAAAGCAATGTAATTATTATTGTTTTAATCAGTCTAACTATTTTAAAACATGCAAACTAAAAGATCAAGGTCAAGTTGTATACCTTAGATCTAGAGTTAACTTTGTAATGTGTGATTCTAGAATAGGTCAAATACTTGTATAAATAGGTGCTCAATCTATTGTGAACATGTTGTTCGATGATGATTGTAGCCACTAAGAGCATCTAAGGATCAGAAAAGAGAGTTCATGCAGAAGGACATAAAAGGATCAATTTAGTTTCAAGAACAAGAACATAGGCTACCAACGAGCAGAGAAAAGGTATTAATCAATCACTATAGGTGATATTCATATTTTGAGAGCTTTAATGGATCTATGATCAGAAATTATAGATTGCATATAGTCAGGTCAAACATATTATGCTCATTCTAACAAGTGTAGTACACTTAAGATATCCTTTCAAGAAAGGTGGACCTAACAGTCTTATTGTAAATCTGTTAACCAAGTGCGCACTTCATTAGTGTTGCTAAAGCTCTTAACAAAGTAGATATTAATAGGTCTCCACTTTAAATACTCCTAACATGGTAGATCATCAGAAGTGATCAATTGTAAGCCTTTACCAGCTCCCTTCCATTCTGCAAATAGTGAAGTTTTGTTGTTGCCATCCCCACCGCAGTTTTTACTTCCTAACAAGAGTTTTCTGCGATATCATATCTTGTGTTATGTGTTTATTATTTTCATGAATGTTTCTATGAATGCTGCAAACAATTAAAGATTAAGAATTAATATTACATGCATAGGAAAGAACATCAGAAATGGTCGGTAATACAATAAAGATTGTTTACTAATGATGAATGGTGAAAAGAGTTAAACTTTTTAGAGGTACTGATTCACCCCTCCCCTCTCAGTACTACTTCCCATTAATCCCAACAAGTTAAACATAGACAATCGCCGAATCCACTATACTTTGTTCCAAACCACAAAAACTTGAAATAGATATCTCTAAAGAGTCTTCAACATGCCCAAATATCATCAACAGATTCTTAGCATACATAGTATGTGGAGCAATATACCCAAAACTATTATAGAAAATAGTCACATACAAGAACAAAAACAAGTTGACATCAATGACAACCATACCAACACAATCATACTGATTCATTAATTACTCATTCTACTCAATTATGAAAAATCTCCCCTTTTCCATTGATGGAAACACACCAATGACAAAAATAAGAAAAAAACTTTACAATGTGTATAGTAGAAAAGCGGAAGCAAGGTGGTTGATTCGATTCCCTATTGCACAATCAAAAGGAAGATGACTCAATAGGCTCAAGATGGCCTTAAGCATTGAATGGGTCAATGGTCCTTCAAAATAATGAATTTGAAAAGTTGGAAAAGGGGAAAATGATATGAGTATGTAGAATAGAAGGCTAAATAAGAAAATGTAGACAAATTTAAGAAATACCGACAAATAGAAAGAAATAGGAAATTTGTAATGACTTCAAATAAAAAATAGAAAATAGAACTGACCTTTGGTATGAATCTAAGCTTAAAATGTAGGGTAAAAAATGGCTTGGCCATTATGTTCCCTGGAACAAAACGTCTCTTTTGTCATGTTCCTAAAAAATTTGATTGAATCTTTTAGGGTTGCTTCATCAGATCCCAATCTTTTAGCAAAAGTTCAGACAATTGTGCCACCTGTTCCCGCACACAAAAAATGGGAAAAGGTTGTAGAAAGGGGTTTACCTTGGTCAAACCCTTATTTAGGAATCAACCTTGAAAATGAAAGGAAATTTCATAAGGGAATGTATGTAAATATAAAGGTAAATGCTGGATCTACCCTTGTAAATGAATATACCTTCATAAAAAAATATAGTAATCGCTCATATTCATGAAGATGTTTGAATGTTTCTTGAATTTTAGGTGTTGACCTTGGAATGTAGAAAGGAATCAAGGATGCCTTCATAAATGGATGGATCTATGAACACCACTCCTAGATCTTCAATGTTTCTATTCTTGATAATTGCTTTCTATGGAAGAAGAATGCATTTAGATGTATAAAATATCTTCTATCTTGATTTTGAAACCCTCTACTTGGCCATCATGGGAGAGAAGCTTTCTAAAATGGAGAAGTTTGCCTTCAAAATGACTTGGATACTTAAAGAATTCTAGATCTTGAACTTGAATGCTTGAATGCTCTTGGTAATTCTCCTATAAATTGCAAATCATGAACTCCTTATTAATTTTGGTTACCAAAATAAGGAGAGATAGGATGTTTATATTGATGAACTACAACTGATTGTATGTTTGAAGTCTTTTGTTGATAGTCAACCGAGTTACAGATGTGATGATAAACATTATTAGTTAATGTATTATCATTGATGTCAACTTATTTGAGTATCATTATGGTGGAAAATATATATTATGGATTGAAGATCTGGAACAAACAATGTTTATGTGGTCGGTAAATAAAGAGTTTTGTATACACTGAGAGATAGTGAACACCGAGTAAAACATAGTGTGTACTGAGCACAGTGATAACCGAGCTAGAAATCACTGACACAACATGGTATTGACTAAGCAATTTAATCATATCGAGGCCGACTAGAATGCTGATTTGGAATTTGATGATTCCGAGATAAAAGATAAAGCTTGTTATTTTGATCAAACAGTTATGAAACTTCAAGGAAGATTGGACGACAAAGATTGGAACATGTTTTTAACACAACTGTCGAGGATGGTTTAAGCGGAAAAATTAATGATGGAGATTTAGCAAAAAAATATAAAGGATAGAAATTAAATGAGTTATGATGTCTATATAGGAGACAAGAGATTCATTATGAATCACATGATGCTATGATGCACACATGCGAAGTCTATGCATGACTGATCAAACTGGTTAAAGATAGAACCAAGAGTTTTCTGCAGACATCACCGAACGATAGAGGAAAGAGCATTACCAAGCATAACAAGTATGAAGTATGAGATGAATTGAAGTGAAAAAATTGATCAGAGGTATTATGTACTTAGCATAGATCTAAAAATATGCAAAACAAAGTTGTATTTGAATCAGATCATTACTGTATCAGTTTAATCATTGTTACAGATAAATCTCTTAACCGAGTAGGACGTGCAAGTCTTTATTATGACATTCTAATGAATGTCTCATGTTTTCTTGTTGACCCCATAGTGAATGCATGGTCAAGAGAGAAATGTTAGTTTTAAATCCTCTAACCAGGTCAGTTTTAATAGTGTGCATTGTAACCTTTAATAGGGTTGGCTCTTCACCGAGCTCACTTCAGAAGAGTGAAATATTTTGGGTTACTGGTCCAAGGTGGTTTTTCCCTTTGCAAGGTTTCCATGTTAAAAATATATGTGTCAATGTACATGAATGTTGTGGATTGTTATTTTTCTTTACACTTTACTTTATTGACATTGAGCGGTAATCACAGTATTAATTTATTGATACTCGGTAAACACTATTGACTAAATTTTGAGATACAAAATACATTTCACCGAGCTGAATTATATGTTTGAAATTGTTTTTATATACATCTATAGGAATTTGAGACTCTAGGATTATTGGGAGCTAACTGATTCACCCCCCTCTCAGTTATTCTAACAATTGGTATCAGAGCGTACATTTCTTAGAAGAAAGTTTTGAAGGACTTAAGCTAAAGATCACAAGATGTATAAGAGAGATGAACCAAAGCTGAACAAGGAGAACTTCTCAACATGGAAAAGTAGAATGAGACTATACCTATCAGGGATTGGAGATAACATTGCAGATTACCTAGATAATAAATTCATTCTACCTACTGGACCTTTGACTGTCAATCATATGAAAGAGAAACATGAACACAACCTTATAATCGTGGAGATTGCTTCTTCACTTACTGATTCAAAATTTGAGGATATCAAGACATGTACAAATGCCAAGCAGATGTGAGACAAGCTTACACTACTTTATGGAGGAGATGCAAATGTACTGAGGGATAAAGCTGAAAGTCTCCAAGGAAAATTTGATGATATGAGAATGAATGAAGGAGAGAACATAACACAATACAATACCCGAATTAAGGAAGTTGTGAATGCTATTCGAGGAGCTGGTGGAATTATTGATGAAGACACTATTGTGAGTAAGATTCTTAGAACTTTATTTCCTATTTATTCTATAAGAGTCTTTGTAATAAATGAAATGAGAGTAGCACCTGGAAATAATGTTATTGTTGATAGTCTTGTTGGATTGATTTCTTTTGAGCTGAATAACTTTAACAATAGTATTGTACCTTCTATAGAATCTGCATTTATGTCTACTTTGAAAATTGGTAAATCTAGTAGCAAACACATAATCATAAATAACAGTGACAGTGATAGTGATGATAAGGAACTTGATGAACTTGAACCTTTAATGGTTAGAAGATTGCACAAAGGTAAAGGAAGATATATAGGTAAACTACCTTTTATACATTTTAACTGTAAAGAGATTGGCCATTTTTCTGCAAGATGCCCTAATAGAAAGAATGATGAAAGAAATGATAGATCTAATGACAGAAAGGATGACCGAGACTACAAAAGAAACAAAAAATATGAAAGAAGAGATAAACGCGATTACAAAGACAAAGGCAAGAAGGCTTGTTACATTGCTGAAGATAAAGACAATGACAATGGTTCTGACAGTGATGAAGATATTGAGACAATGTTTCTAGCTTTGAAAGATGATTCAGATGAAGATGAAAGGTATGTAGAAACAACACTTATATATAAAGTTAGTAAGCATCACATTTGGGTTATTAATAGTGGTTGTACACATCACATGACTAGAGATAAAGGAAAATTTGAATTTCTTGAACATTATGATGGTGGATTTGTTAGAATGGGAAATGATACACCTTGTCAAGTGAAAGGAAAATGTACTATTATGATGAAAAATCAAATCAAATGTCAGAATGCATATTGATAAAAGGAATTAATTATAATATGTTGAGTGTTTCATAGCTAAATAACACAGGTCACCGAGTTGCATTTTAAAATAGAAAAGCTAGAATCTATGATGGAACAGGAAAGTTGATCAGCACTGGTGAACAATCAAAAGGTAACTTATTCTATCTTGACACTGCTGAAACTACTTGCTTATTGGAAAAGAATGAAGATATATGGTTATGGAATAAAAGGCTTTGTCATGTAAATTTTGACAACATGGTTAAGATTAGTAAGAAAAGAAAATTTAGAGGCTTACCGAGTTTATCTAAACAAGACCATGTAATGTGCAAAAATCGTCAAATGGGAAAGATGTCAAAATCTAGTTTTAAGGGCAAGAATTTTTCATCTAATGATATTTTGGAGATAGTACACACATACCTATGTGGACCAATGAGAACACATAGCTAATATGAGGACATATACTTAATTTTATTTGTTGATGACTACTCTAGAATGATGATTGTCATCTTCCTAAAATAAAAATCTGAAGCATTCAAGATATTTAAATGGTATAAAGCTCAAGTGGAAAAAGAAACTGGTAGAGAACTGAAGTGTTTGAGATATGATAGGGGAGGTGAATTTATTTCTGATGAGTTCACTAACTTTTGTAATGAGTATGGAATCAAAAGACAAGTTTCCACACCAAGGACACCACAACAAAATGGAATTGCTGAAAGAAGGAATAGATCAATTGTAGATTGTGCTAGAACACTGACGATTGAAAAGAATGTTGCACAAATATACTAGAGAGAAGCAGTTAGTACTGTTGTGTACACACTAAACTGAGTACAACTAAAGAAAGATACAAACAAAATACCTTATGAGCTATGGTATGGTTATACACATAATTTGAGCTATTTCAGAATATTTGGTAGTTGTTGCTATATTATGAAAGATGATCGAAATGGTAAATTTGATTCAAAAAGTGATGAAGGAATATTTCTTGGATATTCTACTAAGAGTAAAACTTACAAATGTTTGAACAAGACATCTAACAAAATCATTGAAAGTGAAAATGTGAAAGTTGATGAATTTGCTGAGAAGAATGATGAGGACAACACGAAAGAACCGAAAGATTACAATAGATTTTACTACATGGAAGAAACTGATACTATATCGACACAGATGCCTAATGTTACTGTGCAACAGGGTAATGTTAGCGGGCAATAGGTAGCACAGACTGAGAATCAGGAAAATAATGAAACTGAAGATCATGAACAATGAAACAATGAACCTACAGGAGAAGACAATGAAGAATAGAGAATTGAACCTGTACTTGCTAAATATGTTAGAAGACATCATCCACATAATCAGATTATTAGAGATAAAAGAGCTGGCATGATGACAAGAAGTAAGCTGAAAGACAACACATGTTTAATTTATGAATCTGAGCCTAAGAATGTTAGAGATGAATTAGAAAATGAAGAATGGATTATTGCAATGAATGAGGAAATTGAGAAGATATAGAAAAATAAGACATGGACATTAGTACCAAGACCGAGTGATAAAAATGTCATTGGCACCAAATGGATATTTAGAAACAAATTGAATGAGAATGGAGATGTAACTAGAAATAAAGAAAGATTAGTTTGCAAAGGGTATGCACAAGAAGAAGGGATTGACTATGGAGAAACTTTTGCACCCATTGCT
Organism: Thuja plicata; assembly: GCA_018584345.1. Taxonomy (NCBI): domain Eukaryota; kingdom Viridiplantae; phylum Streptophyta; class Pinopsida; order Cupressales; family Cupressaceae; genus Thuja; species Thuja plicata. Next base: position 586,591 of record MU228305.1, read on the forward strand.
AGACTTGAAGGAGTAAGAATATTACTTGCATACACAACATATAAAGGATTCAAAGTATATCAGATGGATGTTAAGTCTCCATTTTTTAATGGAATACTGGAAGAAGAGGTATACATTGAACAACCTGAAGGATTTGTCGATCTTGATTAGACAAACATAGTATGTAAGTTACACAAATCTTTATATGGATTGAACCAAGCATCGAGAGCATGGTATGAAAGACTACACTCCTATCTTATAAGTATTGGATTTAGTAGAACAAGTGATAACAACAATTTGTATTTGAAAGGAGGAAATGATGATAAGATCCTTATTGCTGAAATATTTGTTGATGATATTATATTTGGAGGTAATGATAACCTATGCACTTCATTATATGATGAAATGAGGAAAGAATTTGAAATTTCAATGTTTGGAGAGACCAAATTTTTTCTTATATTTCAAATTTTACAACAGACTGTAGGTATCTATAATAATCAATGAAAATACATCAAGGAAGTAATGAAGACAATCATAATGGAAGAATCAAAACCAGTCGGAACACTACGGTGACAAGATGCAAACTCACAAAAGAAGACAAGACACCCGAGGTAAATCAGAATTTGTACAGATTTATGATTGGAAAGTTGATGTATGTTGTACACACAAGACCAAACATAGCACACATAGTTGGAATTGTTGCAAGATTTTCTAGTAATCCCAAAGAATCACATATGACTGCTGTAAAAAGAATTTTTAGATATCTGCAGAATACTAAAGATTACGGACTATGGTACAAAAGGGAAGGACAGTTTGAACTGAAAGTTTATACTAATGTTGATTGAGTTGGGAACATTGATGATAGAAAGAGAACTATTGGTGGAGTATTCTTTATAGGAGAAAGATTAGTTACTTGGATAAGCAAGAAGCAAGGATGCATATCTCAGTCAGCTACAGAAGCATAATATGTTGTTGCTGCTGCAAACTGTTCGAACATAGCATGGATAAAATAACTTTTGAAAGGCATGAATGAAGAGATCTCCGACCTAGTGATAATTTACTGTAATAATACAAGTGCAATAAATATTTCAAAGAACTCTGTGATGCATGCAAAAACAAAGCATATATCTATCAAATATCACTACTTGAGGGAACAAATACAAGATAAACAAGTGATACTGGAATATGTACAATCAAAAGAACAACTTGCAGACATATTCACTAAACCCTTACCAAAGGATATAGTTGAGTACTTGAGAGGTAGACTAGGGGTTCTTCCCTTGTCTATTGGTCACTAAGCTGACTAGGAGGTTGCATCAACCTACATGAAATCAGAATATCAATCATGTTGATGCAAAGCTGAACTGGAATGACACAAACATATTAGTACATTACAAGGTACTTGCTACACTGAACATCAGAGATATTTTGTTTTGGCTATTAAAGAGATGTATATTTTTTTTTGGCATTGTTGTCAAAGGGAGAGAATGATCAATGAAATATCTATCCACTAAAGGGAGAAAAGAGAAAGTGGGAGAAATATATATCTACAGAGAGATTGAAGAATAGAAGAGTCAAATCTGTAGGAAGAGACTGCATGGTGAGTTTTTAATACTGAAACAATTTATATATTCAAGCTAGGGAGAGCTACAAAATTGTTGCAGTTGTAGAACATAAGTTTGGTATTTTTTATGACATTTTTACATGCATATTTCATATTTTGTTGCCATTAATGCCAAAGGGAGAGATTGATGAACTACAACTGATTGTATGTTTGAAGTCATTTTTTGATAGTCAACCGAGTTACAGATGTGATGATAAACATTATCAGTTAATGTATTGTCATTGATGTCAACTTGTTTGAGTATCATTATGGTGGCAAACATCTATTATGGATTGAAGATCTAGAGAAAACTATGTTTATGTGGTTGGTAAATAAAGAGTTTGTATATATTGAAAGACAGTGAACATCGAGTAAAACATAGTGTATACTGAGCACAGTGATAACCGAGCACAGTGATAACCGAGCTAGGGATCACCGACACAACATGGTATTGACCGAGCAATTTAATCAAACTAAGGCCGACTATAATGCTGAGCTGGCAATTGATGATTCTGAGGAAAAAGATAAAGTTTTTAATTTTGATCAAATGGTTATGAAAATTCAAGGAAGATCGGGTGACAAAGATTGAAACGGGTTTTTAACACGACTGCCGAGGATGGTTTAAGCGACAAAATCAATGATAAAGATAAAGTGACAAAATCTAAAGGATGAAAATTAAAAGAGTTATGATATCTATATAAGAGACAAGAGATTCATTATGAATCACATGATGCTATGATGCACACATGCGGAGTTTATGCATGACTGATCAAACTGGTTAAAGACTGAATCAAGAGTTTTCTGCAGACATCACCGAACGACAAAGGAAAAAGAATTACCGAGAAGAACAAAGTATGAAGTATGAGATGAACTGAAGTGAAAAAATTGATTAGAGGTATTATGTACTTAGCATAGATCTGAAAATATGCAAAACAGAGTTGTATTTGAATCAGATCATTATTGTATCAGTTTAACCATTATTATAGATAAATCTCTTAACCGAGTAGGACGTGAAAGTCTTTATTATGACATTCTAATAAATGTTGAGTATTTTCTTGTTGACCCCATAGTGAATACATGGTCAAGAGAAAACTGTTAGTTTTAAATCCTCTAACCAGGTCACATTTAATAGTGTGCATTGTAACCTTTAACAGGGTTTCTCTTCACCGAGTTCACTTCAGAAGAGTGAAATATTTTGGGTTACCAGTCCCAGGTGGTTTTTCCCTTAGCAGGGTTTTCACGTTAAAAATCTATGTGTCAATGTGCATGAATGTTGTGGATTGTTATTTTTCTTTACACTTTACTTTATTGAAATTGATTGGTAATCACAATATTAATTTACTAATACTCGGTAAACACTATTGACTAAAGTTTGAGATACATAATATATTTCACTGAGTTGAATTATATGTTTGAAATTGTTTTTATAAACATCTGGAGGAATATGGGACTGTAGGATTATTGGGAGCTAACTGATTCACCCCCCCTCTCAGTTATTCTAACATATATACCTCTCAAACACTTCAAGATTCAAAATTGAGCCAGGTTGACCACATGAATTAATTTACCAGCAAACGTTGCATGGGGCTACAAACCAAATTTGAGCCCAAATACAGAGGAACATAATGGATAAGCCAATATCTACCTAGGAAAAATCACCCAAATTTAAAAACGGGGTTAGGAAGATAAAGAAGATGTCAAAATAAGCAGAGATAGGTAGCTAGGATAAAGCATAACAAACATTAAATATTGAAATCACTAAAATGGGGCCTAATAGAGCATCCAATTATGGGTGATAAATATTTAGGACAATTCATTTAGCCCCCACTTTAGTGGGAGTATGATACAACCTCATGCTCCCATTAAAGTAGATCAATGCATATGAACAATCTTATCAAGGTCAAGAAGACAAGGAAATGTCAAGCCCCCAAGTGATTTAAGTCCTCATCAAATCCAAAACCAAGATAAAAGAGGCATCTCTCAAAGGAGATAAAAAGATGAGAGATAGAGAGGCAATAGGGGAAATGGTCTAGCAATTTGTGAGACCAATTTGTGCTATGCTAGTTCCACCCATTGAAAAATATAAAGAGCGAGTCAGTGGTCTAGCGCATACTAGTCAACTCATGAAAGTATATTGATGCAGCAACTTCTGGAGGTCATAACTTTTGACTCGGATGTGGGTTTTTGCTTAAATTTTACAGGTAGATGCACGAGGAAGAGTTAATGGAAATTCCAACTCAGCCAACTCTTTTGGTGCCCGTTTTGACATCTTTTTGGGAGCCTGAAGTTTCATCTCGACCTCCAAAATTAGCTTTTTCTATTTCTTTTCAGTTTTTTTGAGTTTTGCTTTTGTAATAAATCCAAAATCGTGTTTCTGATTTCATTTATTAGTTGACAATTCATCTTGCCTTATTTGAGAGATTTTCTTGGGAAAAATTGAGATTCTTAGGATGAGTTTTAAAAGTTACCAAAAATGGAAAAAATTTATTTTTCTCAAAAATCTGCCAAATATAGTAATTTTTGGAATTGTAATAAGTAGGAGTTTTCTTTCATTGTAGAGGCAGAGTAGATTGGAAGCAATTAATGAGAATTTGAGGTTCTGTTATTCTGGCATTGTGTTGTCTTCTCTGAATTGTTGTTTCTGTGGTTTTGGGCTACATCATATATGCAAATGATAGGTTCAATGGTCTAGAAAATTGTGTTATACTAATAAACCCATGAAAAGGATAGGTCAAATGGTCTAGAAAATGCTAGCCAACCAATCCCTAAAATGCATACAAAGGAGAGGTCAAATGGGCTAGCAAGTTGTGTTATGCTAGTTCAACCAATCCTAAGGATCACCAAGGTAAGCATTGTATCCAAGTAAATCCACCAAAAATGTAAAAAGAGGAGTGATTTAGCCCTAGAAAATTGTATTATGCTAGTGTACTCTACCTGAAATGCTTGAAGTAATTAGAAAATTTACAATAATGAGGCCATATATGCCCCCTCCCCCAAGATGGAAATAGGACTATTTTGACATTTTAAGGAAAAGAGAAACAAGGATAAAGCACCTTTAACACCAAGGAGGTATCCCATAAGAAACACCTAGTCCAAGCCAAAGAGGTCAAAACTCATATGAGGTCAAGGAAGTGATGAATGCAAAGAGATATCAAGCAACACGTATAAAGGAGATCCTTTAGAAGGATGCTGAAAAGAGAATAAATAAATAATAAAAATCATTATTGACCAATAAAATGGAAGAATTTACACCTTCCCCATTTTTAGGCAAAGGAATTCCTTATGAAGGATGACACACTTTTAGCCCCTAAGTAAGGGATTTGTTTACCATGGATTCCCAATTTTGAATAAAGAAGAGGTTATGATCAAGGATACATGCCTCTTGTATAAGAGAGAATCCCTAATGTAAACAAACAATTCTATGTAAGATTGGATATCACATCATAAAAAAAATGACACTTAACCAAGGGAAAATAGATCCTTAGAAATGATGAGAGATTGACATACTACTCTTGTATTATTGTGGTTTTTAAACATGGTCAATTTTAAACCTCCACCTTGTTGTCCAGGCATCTTTTAATTAAACAATACAAATTTCTATGTAATCAAGCATTTAATATCATATATCTCTATATTATTTAGATTACTCATAATTTTCATGCTTCACCCATTTATAGTATACAAATGACACAAACCCAATCCATGATATTCTTCAATAGTACCCTTGAATAAAATGTTTGGTGCAGTAGAACTATAGAGATAGGATGAAATTATTATAGCAAAAATGATTTGCCTTCACCAATCTATCTTCTCAATACCTGGGAAGAGTCCACCACATAAAATAGATTATTTGTGCAAAACTATAATGCAATCGGGGTCTTCACCTTCTTTAGCGGTGGCACTCAAAGATGATGTATGGAAATCTAGGAAAAAAAACTCAAAACCCAAACATGGTTCTTGCAAGTCTCCCCAAATTCTCCCCAAATTCTAAACACCTAGCACTTTCGAGTTCAAAGGTTCCCTGACTTCTCGATAGTGTGTATTGTTGGGTAATCTACAAGGTTCTAGAACTCACTAAACGCACAATAATCATACTTTTCGGGAGTATTTAATGGATTTGTGATGAATATGGCCGATCAATTTGGTCTTTCTATTATTAGATTTACTAGTGTTCCATGATCATGGATGAAATAGCCACAATAAATAATGATTGGCTGGACAAATATAGAGTTTCACGCCCCATACTACTTCATCTTCAGACCATGAAAAAGATGCTAAGGGCTGTTATAATACCTGACAAATAAGGCATTTAAGAGCAGGCCAAAGACTTTAATTGTGACTGTTTGAGGAAACTTGTTGAATAAGGTGAATGTTCTTAAACCCACAGTGGGTCCATTCTAAGTGAAATTCAGATCTGACATGATCCTTGTCATTATCATTACATTGTTTTGGTTTCCAGATATGGATCATATTAATCTTATTTGGCTTTGGTGGTCAGTATTGATTATAAATACAAGATAATTCCCAGCTATGGAGATTTAATTTCTGAGTCTTTAAATATAATTCAAAGCATAACAAAGCAAGGACGATTGCTGCTATGAAAAGGGTCTTTTTAGCACACATTTTGGAAATAAAACATTAAAATAATCTTGAGGTATAGAGAAAGCCGTCCATGAGGCACCAATCATTTGTGATGATTTTGTACCTCTTATACTACCAATTAGTGAATGTTCAATAGAGGTTGAAGATAGAGCCAATTCAAATACTTGGTTATATGAGGACAAAGTTCATGGTTATGAGATTGTGGAGCCTATACACATCAATAATAATCTTAACATTAATACCAAAGACAACATACAAGTTATTGAAATGAAATAGAAGAAGGTGAGCCATCTACTAGACAAGAGTCTAAAAATGAGAGAGAACTTCTTGGTCTTTCTATCTTACTGTCATTAGAATAGGAGGAAGAATCTTATCCACTTAGTCTAGAGGTGCTCTTGGGAATGTTTGATAAGATGTAGTAGTTACATATTCCCATTTAAAATTAGCAAAGGTTGAAGGGCAATGTTTATATTTTCTAAGAGGTTGAAGAAATAAAGATGATTAAGAGTGGTCACAAATGGTCCCAGGAATTTCTTCTCCAACATGGGATAAAAATACAAATTCATATTCTAAATTTTACAATTACGTCCTTTCGATGAAATGTGGATTTAGAAAAGTCAAAGTGTACAATGAAATATTCGAAGGGGCCTTTTAGTAATTTACATTAGCAAATTTATATAAACTTACCAACCATAAAGAAGAAATTAGGGGAAGGTTGAAAGGCTCTAATCCAAAGAATATTATTACGTGTTCCATGTAATCAAGATTGACTAATCATGATGAGAATTGTAAAGTATTTAAAAGAATAAATGATAGTTAAATAATCAGTTACAAAACTAAAAAGACTTGAAAGGGAAAGGGTCTTTAAATGGTTCTGTAGCGAGTTTTGTAGGGGATTTTTCTTTTCTGTAGCCTATGCTCCAGGAGGGGGAGTCTTTTTCTATTTTAGCTCTATAAGGGGAAAATGGAGTGTACTTTTCTTGGAGGGCAATTTTGATTTGTAAGTACAGGGAATTTAGAGTCTTTGAACTCTTGATTTTTGATTGGGGTATATTAAAGAGTACCACCATGAATGGAAATGAGCCCTCAATGGAGAGGCTAGAAACATAATAGGAACTTAAATGTTATTCAAAGTTATCATGATTAAAAATAAACTCATTGTGACATGTTATGTGAATGATGTCATAATCAATGAGTTTTTGAATTTTGTAACACAAAGCTTGAAATTCATTAGTAGAGTGATCTAATGACATATAACTGATTGAATGTTTGAAGATGTTAAGTTGATCACTGAAATGCAAAAAGATAATGAAAGGCATTAAATCAGTTAATGGATTGTATTGTCATTGATGTCAACTTGATATAATCTGATCGGTTATATACAAAGCGTCAAAGACTTCCGAGAATCAGAGAGATAAAGATCATGCTTTCAGTAATGCATACTAGATCAACATTCACTAAGTGACTACAAACACCGATGGTTAGTGGAACCCAATGGGAAGAGAAAAATGAGAGAAAAGTCACAGTGATGCCTGAGCAAGAAAACTGACAAGCATTACCGACGAGCAGAATCACAAGCATTACCGACAATCAGAACTTCACAGTGATGCCTGACAGACAGACAACCCCGACGGACAGACAACATCGACAGAGATGCCCGAGGAGAACTGAAGTGTTGACCGAAGCAATCAAAGAGTTAAATCCCGAAATTAACTGAAGTTCAGAAATGACAAAATCCTTAGCTGGCAGAGCTAAAGATAGAGTTAACTGGTTGTTGACAATGTTTTCATCGACAAGTTAAAGCCATAGATAAGTAAAAGATTTAAAGTTGTTTTATCCATTTGTCAAGGAGAAATCTACGTGATAAAATTAAGTAGATCTTTAAAGCAAGATTGGCTAAGATTGTGGATCACGCCAAGAATAAGAAAATCAAGAATTGAGAAATAGTGATATCATGTCTATAAAGAGACAATCTAATTCATTATGAATTAGAGGGGTTAATAGAGAAAGAGATGCTGGAGAGAAAATGATGAAGAACAACTTCATACAGTTTTGATCAATCAAGTTGAGGAAAGAGCTAAAGATTTTTGCAAACACCGAGCAACAGAGAAGCACAACGTCACCAAGCATAAAGAAGTGGAGAAAAGATATTGAAAAGATACATTGATTAGAAAGGTATAATGAGATTACAATAGATCTGAAAATCTGCAAGCCTAAGTTGTATGTGTGAACAAATCATTTACTATTTCAGTTTAACTATTGATTTAGAAAGTCTCTTAACCGAGCAGGACTTAACAATCATTTCTATATTGAGATACATCCCGAGGAGTATCAAAAAGTTTGATTGTGAAGATAGCATGAGATGCTAGATACCATTTGACAAACCAGGGTTTGTTCATAGAAGGTAGCATAGAGATGCCCGCTATCAAGTGACAAACTATTCTATTTAAATCCTCTAACAAGGTCACACCTAATAGTGTGTTTGTAACCTTTAATAGGGTTGGATCTTCACCGAGCTCACTTCAGAAGAGTAAAAATTTTGGCTTACCGGTCCCAAGTGGTTTTTCCCTTAACAGGGTTTCCACGTTAAAAATCCATGTGTCAATGTGTTTATGAGTCACTTTAGTGTTTTGCATAACACATAACTAATCTAGATTGATCGGTATACACTAAGAAATTTACTATTTTTTGGTAAATAAAAGACTGCTAATCGGTAAACATTAAGAATAAGGTTTAACAGTGAACTATGAGCAGTAGTTATTTGTTAATATTGTTTGAAGGCATTCATCTTTTAGGACTGAAGATAACTAGAGGCTTAATATTGTGGTACTAAGTTTTTGGGTTGATTTATTGGAATATTTTTGAGGCCACTACCTCACCCTCCCTCCTAGTTATTCTAACATGATCATGATATTGATGATACATGAGAAAAGGAAGGTTCACAAGGTTTTTACTATACTTCTTTTATTTAGGTTGAGTAATAAACTTTCCATGAAGAAGGTCATGCATGATTCTTTCTTGATTAAAGAGAGACATAAAAGAAGTGTTAGATGATAAGAGAAGGGATGCAAACAAAGGAGAATGTTGGAAACCAAACTCTTGAAAAGGAAAGTAAGTGATAGGTTTCTCACGAGTCTCATATCTTTGTTGTATCCACCCAAAACCATGTTGAAGGTTAGTAGTTGAGATTTTAGGAGAATTGGGTTGAATAAATGTCACACCAGGCCCTTTAAATGGTCTTGTGTTAGACCTAAGATATTTTTATTATCCCACAAAAGATGGCATAAAGTATAATGATCCACAATAATCTTCTAAAAGGGAACTTATAAGAGAAGAAGTATCTTTAGGAGGAGAAGATATGTTTTGTTGAAATGGTATAAGAATGGATGAATAATCAGACTCAGTTCATAAGCAACTTTGTGATTCATTACCAAGGAAAAGGAAGTCTTCTACAAGATTAAAAGAGGTATAAGAGAGAATGTAATGCTGCAGGATGAAATTGCAGAATCAAAACAGGAGAATGACCTATCAGTGCTTAAAAATTGGAATTTGAGTGGTAAACCTAACAATAAGATTATAAAGGGTAAAAGAGAAGATGCTAGATGGGACTGTCCTCCTAAGGGCTGGCAGAAAGTTAATTTTAATGGGGCCTCTAAGGGCAACCCAGGGGTGGCTGGTTGTGGAATTGTTATCAGAAATGAAAATGGAGTGTGTATTGGCATTAAAACTATTCCTATTGGTTATGAAACTAATCATATTGTAGAAGCTTGCGCAGCTCTCCAAGGCGTCAATTTTGCTAAAGAGAAAGGATGTACTAAAGTCTGGGTCGAAGGGGATTCTCTTAACATTATAAATTGTTTAAACAATGAGTT
>MU228305.1:601606-677006 GCA_018584345.1 Thuja plicata
ACATATCCATACTAAAAAGTGAATACAGTTCACTGCTGTATACTATATGTTGTCATCAATGACAAACATACAGTCAACTATTTGCACAGAAGCAAATCTCCAACAATCTCCCCCTTTGACATTGATGGAAACATATGATATGAAAAATACCATCAACCCAAAGTATCCTCATTCTTTTACAATCTTTTCAATATCCTCATCAAAGGTTCTCTTCACTGTTGCTCCTCTAACTGTGTTTTTATTTTCATGACTATATACTCCTCCAGAGTATATGCTCCCCCTTACTATATACTCCCCCTTTAACATCAATGGAAAAGGGTGCCAAATACTATTAAGCACATGTACTACTCCAGAAGTAGCGTAGTCAACCATTCATTAGTCACCAAGGACTGATGCTTTTGCTACAAATTCTAATTAGACTTAGGAAAGGGAATTACTCCCAGCTTCTCCCTGAGATACTCAAAAGTATCTTTTGATAAAGGCTTTGTAAAAATATCTGCTAATTGTTCTTTAGTGCTTACATAATCCAACTTTACTTCTTTGTCTGCAACTTTTTCTCTTAGAAAATGATATTTTATTTCAATGTGTTTTGTCTTTGCATGCATCATAGGGTTCTTTGACATATTGATAGTGCTAGTGTTATCACAGTGAATAACAATAGGATAATCAATCTGAATTCCAAAGTCTTTTATCATCTTTTTGATCTAAATAATTGTAGAATAATTCAATGTTGCTGCTACATATTCTGCTTCAGCTGTTGACTGAGAAATAAAATTCTACTTCTTGCTTGTCCAAGTGATCAATTTGTCTCCAAGGAGTACTCCTCCTCCTAAGGTACTCTTTCTGTCATCAACACAACCTGCCAAATCAACAACAGTATACACATGAAGTTGTACACTCTCTAAGTTAGGATACCATAAACCATAGTCTATAGTTCCCTTTAAGTATCTGAATATTCTTTTTATTGCCATTAAGTGGTTTTGTTTAGGTTTAGATGCAAATCTTCCAACAATGGCAACTGCATTAGAAATATCAGGTCTAGATTGAGTGAGATATATGAGTTTTCCAATCATACACTTGTATAGTGTCTTGGCAACTGCTGTGGAATCATCTTCTTTAGAAAGCTTGCTTCCTATTATCATGGGGGTGCTTACTGGCTTGCAATCTTCCATCTTGAAAGTCTTTAATATCTCCTTCACATATTTAGACTGATTTATGAATATGACTTTATCTATTTGTTTTACATTTAATCCCAAAAAGTATTTGATAGGTCCAATCATGCTCATTTCAAATTCACACTGCATCTCTCTTGCAAATTCTGCACTAAGCTCATCATTACCCCCAAAGATAATGTCATAAAAAAAGATAGCAACAAGTAGTAAACCTTCAGGTTTTTCTCTGATGAATAGGCTGCAATCTGCTACTCCCTTTTGAATCCAATCTTTGTTAAGTAGCCATCAAGTCTCTCATACCATGCTCTTGGGGCATATTTAAGTCCATAGAAGGCTTTCTTTAGTCTGCATACCATGTCTGGTTTGTCTGAAAGTTTGAATCCTTCAGGCTGCTCTATGTAGACTTCTTCCTTTAAGTCACCATTCATGAAAGATGACTTGACATCCATCTGATATACTTTGAAGTTCTTGAATGTTGCATAGGCTAAAAATAACTTTATAGCTTCCAGTCTGCTCACAGGGGCAAATGTATTAGAATAGTCAATTCCTTCTCTTTGCACATATCCTTTACATACCAATCTTTCTTTATTTCTTATCACTGTCCTATCTTCATTCATTTTGTTTCTAAATATCCACTTAGTTTGAATCATGTTCTTGTCACAAGGTCTAGAGACCAATTCCCATGTGTCATTTTTCATTATTTGATCTAATTCCTCTTGCATAGCACTTTGCCAATCTGAATCATTACACGCATCTTCAACACTTAAGGGTTAAATTTGTGAGAGTAAGCATACCTCTTCATCAACGGTTGAACCTTTTTCTCTTGATCTTGTTAAGACTTTACTACTCTGATCTCCAATGATATCTTCTTTAGAGTGGTATTTGGATGTGTATTTTGAGATTTTAGGTGTGACACTCTCATTTGTAATCTGTGTTTCTTCTTGACTTGGTTCAAGGTTGTTGCATGATACATCAATACAGTAAAACAATTTATTCAATAAATGTATTCTTATTGATAGGTCTAGGTTCATCTTCAATCATAGGTGCATATTCATAATATCTCTCTTGAATCATGAACTTCTCATCAATCTTCACATGTGCAATCTCAATGATTTCCTTCAATCTTAAATTAAAACATCTGTAAACTTTTCTCTTAGTCGAGTAACCAAGAAAAATACTTTCATCACTTCTAGCATCAAATTTTCCAACACCATCATCTCTCTTGATGTAGCACTTGCTTCCAAAGATTCTGAAGTATTTTACTGTTGGTACATTACCAAACCAAAGTTCATAAGGTGTTTTGTCTACGCCTGGTCTTAGTTGAACTCTGTTGATAGTATAGACTGTTGTATTGACTGCATCTCTCCAATAGGTGTGTGCAACATTTCCTTCAATAATGATAGTGCATGTTGTGTCAAGTATTATCCTATTTCTCATTTCTACAATTCCATTTTGTTGAGGGGTTCTGGGTGCACTTAGTTGTCTTTTGATCCCATGTTCTTCGCAGTACTCAAGAAACTTATCAGAGGTGAATTCTCCTCCTATATCAAATCTCAGACATTTTATCTTTACTCTAGATTCATTTTCAACTTTAGCTTTGAATATTTTGAATTTATCAAAAGATTCACATTTGTCTTTCAAGAACGCAACCCACATCATCCTGGAGAAATCATCAACAAACAAAATAAAATACCTTTCACCGTAGTATGATCTTGTTTGAGTAGGTCCACATAAGTCTGTATGTATTAGATCTAATTTGTTTTCTACAGAGTTCTATTTTGTTCTGAATGAGGTCCTCACAAGCTTTCCCATCACACATTCCTTGCACATAGTATCAACTGGTCTTGCAATACTAGGAAGATCTCTTACTGCCTTTACATTTCTTATCTTCACTATGTTGTCAAAATTGATATGACAAAGTCTGTTGTGCCATAGCCAACTGTCATCCACTTTTGCAACAAAACAACTTACTTCAGAGTTAAGCTGAAAAACATTACCTTTGGTTTTTGAGCTTGATGCAATCATGTCTCCTTCTTTGTTTTTGATAATACATCTATTATTTTTTAATTCCAACTGATATCCTTTATCTAACAACTATCCAACACTTAGTAAGTTATTATGCAAACCATCAACATAAAGAATATCATCTATCTTGTTCTTCCATCTAAGGTGATAGATCCTCTCCCTATGATAGGTTTGGGAGTGTTATCTCCAAATCTGACCATGCCACCTTTGTACTTGTCTAGATGTACAACTCTATCTTTGTCTCCTTTCATGTGATGTGAACACCCACTATCTATGATCCAGTCTATTATGATGTCAGCTTGTGATACTAAAGCCAATTCTTGTGCTTTCTTTTCATCTTCAATTTCTATTTGATTAATCATTTTTTAATTATCATTAATTGCAACAAATCCAATTTCATCTTCTCCTGAGTCATCATTAGTTACACCATCCTTAGCATGATAGCATTCCTTAGTATATTTGGATTTGTAATTTGATCTGTACTTCTTGACTCTTGTAGGACACTTGGATGCAAAGTGGCCAACTTTGTTACATGAAAAAACATTTGAATGGAAACTATCCTTCATATTTTAATTTACCTTTTCATTCCTTCTTAGCTATCATAGAAATGATTTCTTCTAGTTCTGTATCAACTTATTCTTTCTCAACATTACTAGTGATGTTTAAGGATTTCTTACCATGGACTGAGGCTTTGAAAGTTGTTTCCATTTTAGGTTCTTTCTTCAATCTTGATATCTCAAATGCTGATATTTTACTAATTAAGGTTTCTCTTTTGAAGTCCTTTGAGAATTGCATGGTTTCATCCAAGATGTTTATCTCAATTTCATAATATTTTGTTAATGTGGTCATCAGTTTGTCCATTATATCATCCTCTAAAATTTCTCCACCATTGTTCTTGATTCCTGAGACTGCTTCATTAATCCTCTGATTGTAAGCTCTGATGTTTTCTTCAAGTAGCATCTCTAAATTGTTGTATCTTTTCTTCCATGTCTTTCTACACATATTCTTGGATTGGATGTCTTCTTCAAAAATGTCTTCTAGGTATTTCCAAATTGAATATGCTTTGTCTGCCTTCGTGATCTTAGAAAATTCACTGTCAGATAGGGCACTTATTAGGGCTTCCTTGGCAATTGATTTTTGGGTGAATACTTCCTTTTGTTTATTTGTAGAATCTTCTTCTGCAAGGTCCTTCAAGGTGGGAACATCTATTGCATGAGTAGCAATATCATAAATCTCAAAACCAATGCACTGAAGATGTGTTATCATTTTGTTCTTCCAGTCAAGATAATTCTCTCCATCAAACTTAGGACTCTCTTTCCTGAAGTACGCCATTTGATCTACCATAAGCTGTTAGGATTTCTCTCCAAGGCACTTGGCTTTGATACAAATTGTCAGAATATTCCCAAGGGATAAATGAGAGGGGGGGGGTGGATTAGTTATCAGCAAGCTAAATTATTTCCTCATTTTAATTACAGAATATCATAAGCACATACACATTTAAGATAACACAAAATAGAACACCACAATTTGATTACGGGGAAACCAAACTAAGTAAAAACCCTGGTGGGAATTAGCACCCACAAAGAACTATACTTGAGTATAATAATCCCTATTAGAAGATCCTACAACCCTATTAGGAGTTGATCTTTACAAAGCAATAAGTACAGTGACCTGGTTAAGGGTTTGACCCTGTTAGGAGTCTTTTATAAATAACCCTGTTAGGGGTGAGGACTCACTGTCCAAAAGCTCACTACTAAAATGATGAAGGCTACAACCTTCAGGAAAATAGATACATACTATATCTGATAATGAACTGTTTGAGTAGACCTATTGTCTTGATTAGTTCCAATGAATTGTATATATGCTCTCTGCTTCTTCACATAGATCTTTATCTGATGAATGAAATGGATCTACTGTCCCAAAACAATCAGTATTATATTATCTCCTTCTTCTGTCTCTTTTCTTGTCATTCACACTTGGTGATCTTCAAATGAACTAGTATCTTCTCTAAAAGATATGATCTTTGTTGGCTTTAGGAATCCCTTCAATGCTTCTTTAGTCAGCCAAACCAAGCACACAACATAATTAGAACCACACAACTCAAACTGAATAGACGCATCACTTCACATAGTCAGCTCCACTAAAATTACCCAAACACCATGCTTTGGATGAAACATGATCAGCGCCTTTGGTTAATTATCTTAGACTCATAACTAAACATGAATCTAAACATGCATATCCCATAGATAGATGCAACTGAAGAATCAATAAAATTACTGTCGGCTTTCTGAGAACAATCTTCTAAAACTGTGTCTGGTAAATAGAGTAACATAACTCAACTGTTACTGAACATCTAAATCTATGTGTATGTAGATGGTATAGTAACTATGTCTGAAACATAAAAACAACCGCACAAGGATTCCACATATCCATACTGAAAAGTGAATACAGTTCACTATTGTATACTATATGTTGTCATCAATGACAAAACATATAGTCAACTATTTCCATAGAAGCAAGTCTCTAATAGGGTGATCATAACTTACTAAAGCTTTATTTATAAAGGGGGAGTCAAAGAAAGGAATAAAAGGTGAGGTGTTATCAAGTTTGAACAAGGTATTCTCATAGGGGAGGCACATATTAGGAGAAGAATTAACATCAATCCTCAATGCTTCTCCCGAAAGAGAGATCATTGAGAGAAAGGTTAAAAATTTATTCTTTCACTAATATGTCCTTATGAGGAAGTGAAAGATTAGGAGATGGTGATATAAGAGATGCCAAAGAAACATCACATGCATTAAATTTATTCTTTTTAGTGCTAACATAATGTAAAGGAAAATTGATGG
The DNA here is from genome assembly GCA_018584345.1 of Thuja plicata. NCBI lineage: Eukaryota > Viridiplantae > Streptophyta > Pinopsida > Cupressales > Cupressaceae > Thuja > Thuja plicata. The sequence continues at coordinate 607,650 of MU228305.1, forward strand.
GAGAATGTCTTTTTATCTCAAAATTGACCAAAATATTTTGGGACAATGCCCTAAACAATATTTGGAACATGAAAAGAAAGAAATAGATGTATAGAAGTAAATGAATGGTAAAAAAAATGCATGAACTGAAGGGATTTTTTTTTGTATTTTTAATGGAAATGAAAAAATGAAAGAGATGAAAATGTATAATTTTTTTATGTCCCTTTTAGAAATGAATGCAAAAATAAGATCCAAGACTACAAAATTAGAAGTGGAAATGTTATGAGTCGAGTTCACCACAATGTATAGTAGAAAATAGGAAGTAAGTAGTGCAAGGGACCCTAATGTCCTAATGTAATCAAGTGGCTAGTAAATAGGAATAAAGGATTGGATCTAGTGGGATCATCCATAATGTAATCAATAATATAAATGACCCATTTTGTAAGGCTAATAGTCTCTAAGGTGCTTTATAAACCTAGAGTCCTCATTAGACCAAACGGTATACTAAGGGTTACAATAGGGTATTTAGGTGGTTTGGAGATATTTATAAGCTTAAATGATGTTTGATAAGGCTTACAAGAGCCTACAACTTAATTTAGAAGCATTTTCTCCATTTCAGAGAGCAACACATTAAGGGTGGCAAAATAGCAATTTTTTTCCATTTCGCGGAAGGCAATTTACATGGATGCAATTGCTACAACCATTTGAAAAAAATAGTTGTTGATGAAATTAATTTTCCATTAGTATGAAAAAAACACTTCAATAAGCATACACTGAAAGACAAGACAAAGAGAAAACCAAAAATCAGATATAAAGAGATCACCAAAAATGACTAAGTACAAAGAGAACCGACGACACAAATTTGTGTGTACACCGAAAATGAAAAGTCAGAAGGATAAAGAGAAAACTGACAGAGGAAACTGTCATGTAGGATAGAGTGAAAACCAAGAGATAGTTAAAGAGAAAACTGAGAGAACAAAACTGAAAGACAATCAACTAATTTCAGAGCATAACCGATCCTCAGAAACTGAGAGTCAGTTGCAGCCCGCAAAAAGTGGATCTGACTTCCACGTTAGATAAAATAGTCTTATTCTATTTATAGAATCTTAATTTGTTTTTAAAACCATTTCTTTAGGGACAAGAAACATGAATGTAAGTGCTTTAATCAGTCTAACTGATTCAAAACACATAGACTAGGAGATCTAGGCAAAAGTTGTAAACCTGATCTTAGAGTTAACATTATTTTTTGTGAAACTTGATGATGTCAATCCATCTTATGAATAGATGATGCAATCATTCATTATACAAGGATGTGAATACACAAGAGATGATGAATGAAGCCTACGAGCACATCTATGGATCAGATTGAAAGTTTCAAGAACCAGAACAACAAAAGGTGAATTTGGTTATCAAAACCAAGAATAAAGGCTACCGAGAATCAGAGGTATTATTCAATCACATTAGGTGATAAAATTATTCATGTAAAATTAAATGGATCTATATCAGAAATAGGAGATTTAATTTACCAGGTCAAATTGTAATTTTCTATCATTCTAACAAGTGGAGCAAAGCGTAAAAATCCTTTCAAGGAAGGTGGATTTAACTGTCCAACTACAAATCTCTTAACCGAGTGCACACTCAACAGTGTTACTAAAGCTCTTAACTAAGTAGACTTTAATAGGTATCCATAGATACTCTTAATAGGGTAGATCATCAGAAGTGATCAAATTGTAAGCCTTAACCAGCCGCTTCCAATCTGCAGATAGTGAAGATTTTGTGGGTGCCATCCCCACCGCAGTTTTTAATTCCTAATAGGAGTTTTCTGCGATAGCATATCTTGTGTTATGTGTCAATTAATTTTATGAATGGTTCTATGAATTTTCACATGTATGTTAAGTTTATGAATTGATATAACTCACATCAAGATAGTATAGATCAGATGAATGTATATACAATTGATTACACAAAGGTTTTTGATTAAAGGATACAAAAGTTTTAGAGGTATTGATTCACCCCTCCCATCTCAGTACACACTTCCCATTAATTCCAAAAATTGGTATCAGAGATAAGTCTCTTCTTTGGACAAACTTAAAGGCTTAAGAGAAAAGATCATACAATGGAGAAGTACAGACTTGATAAGAATATTGAAAATAAGACGCTAGAAATTCAGATGTTTTATGAGCAGTATAAAGAAGCTAGAATCAACATGAGACAATTGTTAGATGAAAGAAAGATTATGGCATCTCACTTCAATTTGATAGATTATCATGAGGAAGAGATACTAGACTTATTTGAGTCTTCGGGGTCAACTACAAGCAAAGCATCAGACACATAAGAATAAAGATCACAAGCCTAACTGAAATCAATCAACATCTAGATGGACAAGTTAAATCTCTGTAAATCGGTCAAGAGACATAGATGGTAAGGATGATTGATGTCATGAACAATGCTAGACAAGATGAGCAAGAAAGAACACTATCTATTGATGAAAGAAGAAAGATTACAGAAAAGCTACAAGAGAAAGAGTCTGAAATACAAAGAGTTACAAAGAATCACCATGAGATTACAAATCAGATTATTCTTATGAGTAAAGAGGCAAACATAATAAATGTTGAACTCATTGAAAGAATAGAAGCTATCGGTGAACTAAGGGATGAGAATGAAAAGTTGAAACATGAAATAAGAATTCAGCAACAACATAATGAAATTATCAAGAAAGCTAAAGAAAGAAATAAAAGAATGGATGATTTTCTTGAAGGAAAATAAAGAGTCCACAACAACACCGGTCTAGGTTTTACCGAGAATGGAGAATCATCAAATCAAACTGATCCAAAGAATGTCTATAAAAATCCAAGAATTACATGAAATCATTGTGGAAATTAAGGCCATACATCAAATGTATGCAGAGGCAAAATGTAAGGTATTCCTAAATCTACATCTTCATTCATAGGATTTTGTTATAAATGTAACAAAAAGGGACATAAAGAATATGAATGTAAGTCTGAGATGAAACAACCAAAGAAGGAAACCTACATGGACAAATACTATCCTACTTGCAAAATGAATGGGCACACAACTCTTGAATGCTAGAAAAAGAAAATACAAGCATGGAAGCCTAAAGTTCAAGAAACTCCCTATCAATCGAAAAGAGTCGGTAACTAGTATGTATGGGATTAAAACACTTGGACAAATTATACAGCATGTGGAAGATTTGGTCACATTGCTACAAACTGTATGAGATAGTGGACTAGAAAGTCTAGAGGCTGGACTAACCCCAGAATGGCATGCTTACACTTTCATAAAGTTGGCCATCTCAAGAAAGACTGCATAGACCGAATGACAAAGACCAACACATATCCCAATGGAAACACCATTGAAGAAATCCAAAGAGAAAGAGACAAAATGTGGAGAATATTTTTAGACAATGATGAAGATGGACCGAGCAATGTAAATGGTGACACCCCATCCAATGGATCTGGTGACATCACCACCCCCACCTAAGCATAACACGTAAGTATGGAACTGCATTACACTATGTATTATTTTACATCAGTTCCATAATATGTTGATAAAATGCCAAATTAGCATAAGGAAAGATGCATCATGGTATTACTTGTTAAAATTTGTGATATCTATGCTATCGGGCATACATACCGAAATCCATTGGTATACACTCAAAGCTGAGACTGCCTACACTTACCGATAAGCGTTGATTAAAGAAAGCAAAGTTGCTAGTATAAATCGAGCCTTGTCGGTAACCGAGCAAAGTGAACAAGTTGTTTGCAACACTGAAACTTATCAGTAAAAGTGAAGAGTTCAAAAATTGTCCCAAAATGTCATGTTGTCAGCCAAGGGATGTTGAAGTCTGAACTGATGAACTCCATCTTCACACACCGAGGATTTGGTAAGAATTAATGACACTTTTTAGGTAAAACAACTATAAAAGGGTGATGGAACAGATTCATTATTCACCATGACTAGAGCAGAGCGACAAGAGCGACTTTTGAGAAGAAAACAACAGGATCATAGAGAGACCAAAAATCAACCTCAAGAACTCCAAAGAAGATTAGAAACAACACTTGGTGTATATAGTAAGTTCTACAATAAATGACAACTCTATTTTACACATTTCACAGAAAGCCCTGTTAGCTATTTTTCCTTGAGCTTGTCAGAGAAAAGGCTAATTAACGAGGATCAAACAAACCCTCCTACACTTTAGGTACACTCGCCTAATCCTATGAGCTCAAAGTGTAGGAGGGTTTGTTTGATCCTCGTTAATTATCCTTTTCTCTGACAAGGTCAAGGAAAAATAACTAACAAGCCCTAAATGGAAGAAATGGCTAGAACTTCAAGAACTGTGAAATCAAAGAACACCAAGAAGGAAGAGTTTAAGCTCATCAAGAATTCAACATGTGAGGATCCACACTACAAGATTCACCCCAAGGTTGCCTCACAAACCAATTATGCTGGAGCATTCTCCTGAATACCAGCTAGGGTTTTTCTCATCGAAGATGTTTGAGCATTTATACACTGCAAGATTGCAGAAATAGGTGATTCAAAGGTTGAACAAGCTTATAAGAAGCTATGCAATGAAGATGGGTCATTGAAAGATGAGCATAAACATATAGAAGTGAAAGGGCTCACCAATGCCCTATTATTTTTGAAGGTCTTCAAAACTGAGTGGATTCAGTTAGTACTAAGCCGAATGCACAATCATAAACTATGGCTAGATGAACTAAAGATGATAACTTGTGATGTTATCCATGTAGTCACCAGTTACCCTATAATCGAGAAGGTAAAGGAACTAAAAGACCCACCCAAGGCCAAGACTGAAAATATCATAGGAGCCAAATGGGACGGTAGAGGATTAAAGGTATCCACCATTAATGATGATGAGATGAAATTTGGTGAGTGCATTCTAGGCTACAAATTATTTCAAGCCAGCAGGACTAACAAAATAACATCTAGTATAGTTGACACAAATTAAAAAATTGTGAAAAAGGGAACCCATTTGGACTTATCAGAACTTCTACTGAATCAGCTAGAAGAGAATCTAAAGACTATAAGGAATGCAAAGACAAACACATGTAAGTTTGGCTCACTTATTATGTGCATTTTCTTCTACTTTCAAGAAACATTACCATCGATAGGAGATGTCAAATAGGATAGCACAAAACCGGTCACCATGCAGATCAATAAACACATAACCTCAATGGGAGATAATTTTGAGACATAAATGGATGAATACTTTAATGTATTCAAAGACCGAATGAAAAAGAGGGTAAGGATCTACGAGAAACTCATTGAGAAATTTAAAGATGAAATATGTTTCATGGTTAATACAGACCACACTTATATCAAACCTGTTGTACTAAGGACAACATGGATTCAACCATTAGAATATGAGATAAAAATTAATCATGTATCCAAATAAATTGATGCATTGTTAAATGAACCACTAGATAAGAAACAACCTAAGTTTGGAACTTCTGAGGAGGCCAAAAGAAAAATAAAATTTGGCCTGGTTGTAAAGAAAATTGTCAGGAAAAAGGACAAAATGGTAAAGAACCTCAAGAAGATACTATTGGAATAGTCCCAAGGGATAACTGAGAGCGGGGGGTGAATCAGTATCATCTATTTTAATTTTTTTCTTCAATTAATTACATAATAACATTAAGCATTAACACATTTAGATATTACAAGATAGAACACAACAATTTTGGTTACGGGGAAACCAAACTAGGTAAAAACCCCGGTGGAAATTAGCACCCACAAAGAACTGTACTTGAGTATAATTATCCCTATTAGAAGATCTTGCGACCCTGTTAGGATTTGTTATTTACAATGCAATAAGTATAGTGACTTGGTTAAGGGTCTGAACCTGTTAGGAGTCTTTTACAAATAACAGTGTTAGGGGTGAGGACTCACTATCTAAAAATCTCACTACTAAAATGATGAAGACTACAACCTTTAGTAAAAAAGATATGCACTATATCTGATAATTAAACTATTTGAGTAGACCTACTATCTTGATCAGTTCCAGCGTATTGTATTCTTTCACTTCTTCTTCACATAGATCTTTTCTTGATGAATGAAATGTCTTTACTGTCCCAAAAAAATGGACATTCTATTCTGTACTTTTCTCTCTTTTCTTCTCATTCACACTTAGCATTCACCAAATGAACTACTATAAGTATCTTCCCAAAAGATGTGATCTTATTTGACTTTAGGAGTCCCTTCAATACTTCTTTTGTCAGCCAAATCAAGCACGCAACCTGATTAGAATAATGCAACCCAAACTGAATAGACGCGATGCTTCACATAGTCGGCTCTACCAAATTGACTCAATTATCCTGCTTCTGTTAGAACATGTTTAGCATCTTTAGATAATTAAATTTAACTCATAACTAAACATGAATACAAACACACATATCCCAAAGATAGGTGCAACTCAAGAAACAATGTAATTACGTTGGTTCTTCACAGATAATCTTCAGTCACTGTAACTGTCAAAGCAGACTAACATAACTCAACTGAAATTGCATAGCTGACTCTGTGTGAATGGACATAGCAACCAGAACATGTGTACACCATGGAAATAAACATGCAAGGCTCCAAAACATATTTACTGATAATTTCTTATAGGACACTGCTATATATTATATGTTGTCATCAATGACAAACATACAATCAATAATTTTCACAAAAGAAAATCTCCAACAATCTCCCAATTTGACATTGATGGAAACATATGATATGAAGAACACCAGCAAACCAAAGTATCCTTGTTTTTACAATCTTCTCAATATCCTCATCAAGGGTTCCTGTTTATTACTGTTGCTCTTCTGACTGTTTTTTTATTTTCATGATTATATGCTCCCCCAGAGTATATGCTCCCCCTTACTAATAATCCCCCTTTGACATCAATGGCTAAGGGTGCCAAAAACTATTAAGAATAGGTACTACTCAAAAAGTAGAGTAGTCAACCATTCATCAGTCACCAAGGACTGATGTTCTTGCTACAAATTCTAATCAGATTCAGGAAAGGGAATTATTCCTAGCTTCTCCCTGAGATACTCAAAAGTATCTTTTGATAAAGACTTTGTAAAAATATCTGCTAATTGTTCTTTAGTGCTTACATAATCCATCTTAACTTCTTTGTCTACAAATTTTTCTCTTAGAAAGTGAAATCTAATCTCAATGTGTTTTGTTTTTGCATGCATCACAAGGTTCTTTGACATATTGATAGTGCTAGTGTTATCATAGTGAATAACAATAGGATAATCAATCTGAATACCAAAGTCTTTAATCATCTATTTGATCCAAACCATTGTTGAACAATTCAGTGCTACTGCAACATACTCAGCTTCTGCTGTCGACTAAGAGATACAATTTTGCTTCTTACTTGTCCAAGTAACCAACCTATCTCCAAGAAATACTGCTCCTCCTGAGGTACTCTTCCTATCATCAACACAACCTTCCCAATATGCATCTGTATACACATGAAGTTGTATGTTCTCTGAGTTAGAATACCATAAACCATAGTCTATAGTCCCCTTTAAGTATCTGAATATTTTTTTTATTGCCATTTTGTGATTTTGTTTAGGTTCAGCTGCAAATCTTCTAACAATGGCAACTGCATTGGAAATATCTAGTCTAGATTGAGTAAGATATAAGAGTTTTCCAATCATAGACTTGTATAGTGTCTTGTCAATTGCTGTGGAATCATCATCTTTAGAAATCTTGCTTCCTGTTATCATGGGGGTGCTTACTGGTTTGTAATCTTCCATTTTAAAAGTCTTTAATATCTCCTTCACATACTTAGACTGATTTATAAATATACCTTTGTCTGTTTGTTTTACATTCAATCCCAAAAAATATTTGATAGGTTCAATCATGCTCATTTCAAACTCACTTTGCATCTCTTTGGCAAATTCTGCACTAAGCTTGTCATTACCTCCAAAGATAATGTCATAAAAAAAAATAGCAAAAAGTAGTAATCCTTCATCTGTCTCTCTTATGAATAAGTTACAATCTGCTGCTCCTTTTCTAAATCCTATCTTGGTTAAGTAACCATCAAGTCTCTCATACCATGCTCTTGGGGCATGTTTAAGTCCATAAAGTGCTTTTTTTAGTCTGCATACCATGTCAGGTTTGTCTGATAGATTAAATCCTTTAGGCTATTCTATGTAAACATCTTCCTTCAAGTCACCATTCTGAAAAGCTGACTTGACATCCATTTGATATACTTTGAAGTTCTTGAATGTTGCATAGGCCAGAAAAAACTTGATAGCTTGCAGTCTGCTCAAAGCGGAAAATGTATCAGTGGAATCTATTCCCTCTCTCTGTACATATCCTTTACATACTAGTCTTGCTTTGTTTCTTACCACTGTACCTTCTTCATTAATCTTATTCCTGAATATCCACTTTGTTCCAATCACATTCTTGTCATGAGGTCTAGGGACCAGTTCCCATGTATCATTCTTGATTATCTAATCCAATTCTTCTTGCATAACACTTTTCCAATCTGAATCATTGCACACATCTTCAACACTTAAGGGTTCAATCTGAGAAAGTAAGCATACCTCTTCATCAACGGTTGAACCTTTTTCTCTGGATCTTGTCAAGAATTTAGCACTCTGATCTCCAATGATGTCTTCCTTAGAGTGGTATTTAGATGTGTATTTTGTGTTTTTAGGAGTGACACTCTCATCTATAATCTGTGATTCTTCTTGACTTGGTTAAGGATTGTTGCATGAAACATCAATATAGTCAAACATTTCTTCAATAAATGTGTCCTACTGATAGGTCTGGGTTCATCTTCAATCATGGGAGCATATTCATAGTACCTTTCTTGAATCATAAAATTCTCATCAATATTTACATGAGTACTTTCAATGATCTTCTTCATGCTTAGATTAAAACATCTATAGGCTTTTCTTTTAGTAGAGTAACCAAGAAAAATACCTTCATCACTTCTAGCATCAAACTTGCCAATACTGTCATCTCTGTTGATGTAGAACTTTCTTCCAAAGATTCTGAAGTATTTTATAGTGGGTAAATTACCAAACCAAAGTTCATAAGGTGTCTTCTCTACGCCTAGCCTTAACTGGATTCTATTGATAGTGTAGACTATTGTATTAACTACATCTCTCCAATAGGTATGTGCAACCTTTCCTTCAATCATGATAGTGTGTGCTGTGTTGAGTATTATCCTATTCCTTATTTCTACAATACCATTCTACTGAGGCATTCTAGGAGCACTTAATTGTATTTTGATTCCATGTTCTTCATAGTAGTCATAAAACTGGTCAGAGGTGAATTCTCCTCCTTTATCTGATCTCAGACATTTTATCTTCAATCCAGATTCATTTTCAACCTTAGCTTTGAATACTTTGAACTTCTCAAAAGCTTCAGATTTGTCTTTTAAGAACACAACCCACATCATCCTTGAGAAATAATCAACAAACTAAATGAAATACCTCTCGCCATAGTATGATCTTGTTTGAGTTGGTCCACATAGGTTTGTATATATCATATCTAATTTTCTCTCTGCTGAGTTCTGTTTGATTCTAAATGAGGACCTTACATGCTTCCCTATCACACATTCCCTGCACATAGTATCAACTGGTCTTGCAATACTTGGAAGGTCTCTTATTGCCTTTACATTACTTATCTTTACTATGTTGTCAAAATTGATATGAAAAAGTCTCTTGTGCCATAGCCAACTATCATCCACTTTTGCAACAAAACAACTTACTTTAGTGTTGAGCTGGAAGACATTACCTTTGGTCTTTGAGCCTGATGCAATCATGTCTCCTTCTTTGTTGTTAATGATGTACTTGTTGTCTTTGAATTCCAATTGATATCCTTTGTCAAGTAATTTTCCAACACTTAGAAGGTTGTGATGTAAACCATCAACATAAAGAACATCATCTATTTTGTTCTTTCCATCTAAGGTAATAGAACCCATGCCTATGATAGGTTTGGGAGTGTTATCTCCAAATCTAACCATGCCACCTTTGTACCTATCTAGATGTACAAATCTATCTTTGTCACCTGTCATGTGATGTGAACACCCATTGTCTACGATCCAGTCTGTTCTGATGTCTGCTTTGGAAACTAATGCCAACTCTTGTGCTTCTTTTTCATCTTCAATATCCATCTCCTCAAGCATTTTCTCAATGTCTTTAACCACAACAAATCCTATTTCATCTTCTCCTAAATTATCATCAATTACACCATCTTCAACATGATAGCATTCCTTAGTGTACTTGGGTTTGTAATCTGATATGAAATTATTGACTCTTGTAGGACACTTGGATGCAAAGTGGCCAACTTTGTTGCATGAAAAACATTTGAATGGTAGTTGTCCTTCATATTTCCCTTTACCTTTTCTTTCATTTTTGGAAATCATAGCAATGATTTATTCTAGTTTAGTTTCAACTTCTTCCTTCTCATTTGAGATGCTTAAAGATTTCTTACCATGGACTGAGGCTTTGAAAGCTGTTTCTATTTTATGTTCTGTCTTCAATCTTGATATCTCAAATGTAGATATTTTGCTGATAAGGGTTTCTCTATTGAAGTCCAATTAGAATTGCATGGTTTCATCCAAGATGTTAATATTTATTTCATAATCTACTGTCAATGTGGTCATCAGTTTGTCCATTATTTCATCCTCTAAAATTTCTCCACCATTGTTCCTGATACCTGATACCTGATACTGCTTCATTAATCCTTTGATAGTAAGCTCTGATGTTCTCTTCAGGTATCATCTCTAAATTATTGTATCTTTTCTTCCATGTCTTTCTACGTGCATTCTTTGCTTGGATGTCTCCTTCAAACATATCTTATAAGTATTTCTATATTGAATATGCTCTTTATGCCTTTTTGATCTCAAAAAATTCACTGTCAGATAGGGCATTGATTAGGGCCTCCTTGGCAATTGCATTTTGAGTGAATACTTCTTTTTGTTTATTTGTAGAGTCTTCTTTTTCAAGGTCTTTCAAGGTGGGAACATCAATTTCATGAGTAGAAATCTCATAGATCTCAAAACCAACACACTGAAGATGTGTTATCATTTTATTCTTTCAGTCAAGATAGTTGTCTCCATCAAACTTAGGACTCTCTTTCCTAAATTACGCCATTTGATCTACCTTAAGCTATTAGGCTTTCTCTCCAAGTAACTTGGCCCTGATACCAATTGTTGGAATAGTCCCAAAGGATAACTGGGAGGGGGGGGTGAATTAGTTATCAGCTATTTTAATTCTTTTCTTCAATTAATTACAAAATAACATTAAGCATTAACACATTCAGATATTACAAGATAGAACACAACAATTTTGGTTATGGGGAAACCAAATAGGTAAAAACCCCGATGGGAATTAGCACCCACAAAGAACTGTACTTGAGTATAATTATCCCTGTTAGAAGATCTTGCAACCCTGTTAGGAGTTGTTCTTTACAATGCAATAAGTATAGTGACCTGGTTAAGGGTCTGACCTTAATAGGAGTCTTTTACAAATAACCTTGTTAGGGGTGAGGACTCACTGTCCAAAAAGATCACTGGTAAAATGATGAAGGCTGTAGCCTTCAGTAAAAAAAATATTCACTATATCTAATAATTGAATTGTTTGAGTAGAATTGTTGTCTTGATCAGTTCCAATGTATTGTATGCTTTCACTTCTTCTTCACATAGATCTTTTCTTGATGAATGAAATGTCTTTACTGTCCCAAAATAATGGACATTCTGTTCTATACTTTTTCTATCTCTTTCCTTCTCATTCACACTTAGTGTTTACCAAATGAATTACTATAAGTATCTTCCCAAAAGATGTGATCTTATTCAGCTTTAGGAGTCCCTTCAATAGTTATTTTGTCGGCCAAATCAAGCACGCAACCTGATTAGAATCACGCAACCCAAACTGAATAGATGCGACGCTTCACATAGTTGGCTCTACCAAATTGACTCAATTATCCCACTTCTGCTAGAACACGTTTAACACCTTTAGATAATTAAATTTAACTCATAACTAAACATGAATACAAACATGCATATCCCAAAGATAGGTGCAACTCAAGAAACAATTTAATTACGTCGGCTCTTCACAGATAATCTTCAGTCACTGTAACTATCAAAATAGACTAACATAACTCAACTAAAACTGCATATCTGACTCTGTGTCAATGCACATAGAAACCAGAACATGTGTACACCATGGAAATAAACACTCAAGGCTCCAAAACATCTATACTGATAATTGATTACAGGGCACTGTTGTATATTATATGTTGTCATCAATGACAAACATACAATCAATAATTTTCACAGAAGCAAATCTCCAACATATACTGTCAGCAACAAAGGAAGAAATTGAGCAGGTAGAGGAATCTGAAAAGGAGGAAGAAACCGAAGGATAGATACCTATCGGTGAAGATGAAGAAAATAATGAATCTGAGGCCACAAAGTTAGATTCACCACCTCCTCCACCAACTAAGAAGCCAAGAACCACAACTGCTTCCAGAACAAGAAGCCAAACATCTAAGAATTTAACTCCTTCACCTTTGAAGAAAGGAAAAGTAAGAACATACAAGAGGAAAGAGGCCACACCTAAAAGAGGGGAAAACAAAAGAATAAGGAAGCTTATCAAAACCCAAGAAGATATTGAAGATACCGAGCAAGATGAAGATGTAGAGGAAGAAAATGTCAAGGTTAAAGCTCCAGAAAGCATTGATAACATATGCAAATCTATTGCAAATTTAGGATCTATCATAGATTGTAAGATTAGAAGATGGTTGAAATTAGATCCAGAAGATTACAACAAAATTGAAGATGCCATCATAGAAAAAATGTACAAGTTCAAATATGTATCGATTCAGTTTGAAGGCAATAATGTACCAAGGGAACTCTTAGACAGACTATACTCTAGATGGACATTTTCTTTGAAAAATGAGAAGGAAACAAGAGAAAGAGTACTTGTTACTCTCATGCCTTCTGAATCCAAGAAAGAAGAAATTGATGAAATGATGGAGAAACACAAAAAGGAGTTCTCACCGAAGTTGAGAGCCTACAAATTTCTTGAAGGGAAGCTTATAGAGCTTGAACAAGAAAGCCATAAGAAATGATGTAAAATTATAAATAGACCTTTTGAGAAAGATAGACCCAACAAAGACCTACAACAGAAAGATGTTGATAAGGCCTCTCAAGAATAGATATTAATTAAAGATGCTGAAGGTGATACATCAGTTGAGTTAGACAAGGAAGAACAAGATAGAACTGACAACAAAAGGATGTTGCAGATGAGTCATGGCCTGACACCACAAAGGATAACATTGTGGATAACACTATCATTGACATTACCGATGATCCAATAAAAGTAGTAAATAGAGATGAAGATGTAATTATTACCAAGGACACAACCGATGAGCATGACACAATAGTTGATACTTCACAGGTGAACATACTAGGCAACATGCCAATATTATACAAGCTATCAATATTCTATGAGAAAAACGTAAGTCACCTGAAAAAGATACTCCCAAGGATGCAGGATAAGAGGGAAAAAAAGACAACACCGATGATTAGAAGGACATCAGAGACACTCACACAATAACCAATACTGACAAGGTTACAAGAGAATATTGAAAACAAATGGATGGAGATACAATAGAGAAGAATGCGCAGATAAAGACAGATGAAGTTCATAAAGACACAGATGAAGTTCATAAAGACACTGATGAAGGAGATAAACCCAAAGATGACACTCCTGAGGATACCGGAAATGTTGCTACAAACAATGTAAACGTTAATGTGGAGACGTCTACAGACACCCGACAAGCTAAAACTGATACAAAGCAGCAAAAATAAGCACAACAGGTAACTTCATCAAGCACAATGGACAAAGCCAAGAAATTGGAAATGGTACTATACTCAAGTGCAACTCAAAAGAAGAAGAATAATTTGGAAGTCACCTTAGATGAAATCATTGAAATACCTAAATGTGACCCAACTACACTTGATTATGAAGCATTAAAAGAATACAGTGAAATATGCCAAAGGAAGGCATTACATGAGAAGCTGAGGAAACAACACTGAGACTCCATGGTACTAGAAACAAAAAGGGACATATTGCACCAAATTGTACCCGATGTTGATATTGATCAGAATAAGCCAATTCTTGATCAACTAGCCACTTTGACCGAAGAAATTACAACACAAAATATTGATGTAGAGAAGCCAATTGAAGAGAGAGTTGAATAGAAGTACCAACATAAACTTATTGAGAACATCAACCAAGAAGTGGCAGTCAACAAGGTAAAGCTTTCAGAATTCATTAGTGAATTAGATCCCATTATAAATGAAGCTTTCCTTGATTCAACAAATGAGCACACTATAAAAGTTCACTAAAGAGAATAGTGACAACATAGCAGAGTTTGATACAGATCTAGCTAAGAGTGCTGAAAGCTTAACCACTGATGGAGACAATGCACTAAAGCTTCATTATGAGAAGATCATTGAAATAAAGAGGTTAAGGCAGGAACTGTGGGAAGTAGAGACACACTTCAGGAAAGAAGTCACCGAGCTCCAAGCTAAACTTCTACCGAACCTTACATTGCTTCAAAAATACATCAGTTCACCAAGGCAACTGATAGCAACCCCCGAGATGTCTGTACTAGACAAAATCTATGATATGCATTCCAAGATCAAACTCGAGAACCTGGCTCTAGAGAACTTAAAGGAACAATGGGAGAAAATGATGGAAGACAAGAAGTCTTCACACTCCTACATTTTTGATAAGCTATAAGGTATATACCTTTGCCCTTAATATCAAAAAAGGAGGAAAATGATATATGTATACGTATATTCATATGGGGAAAATGATATATATTCAGATGGAAAATGATATGTATATGTATTTATAGAGGGAAAGATATCATATATACAAACATACCAACATATACATAGGGGGAGTCATGAAAATGACTAAGGATTATATATGTTGTATATACTTAACATTTTGTTAGTATTTTGAACATATCAGTTTTTGATACAAATGTCAAAGGGGGAGATTAATGATATTAATTTTCCATTAGTATGAAAAAAACACTTTTGGTAAGCATACACTGAAACAGAGAACAAAGAGAAAACCAAAAATCATATATAAAGAGATCACCAAAAATGACTAAGTACAAAGAGAATTGACGACACAAATTTGTGTGTACACCAAAAATACAAAGTCATAAGGATAAAGAGGAAATAAAAAGAGGAACCCGATGTTCAGGATAGAGTGAAAACCAAGAGATAGTTAAAGAGAAAACTGAGATAACAAAACTGAAAGACAATCAACTGATTTCAGAGCATAACCAATTGTCATAAACCAAGAGTCAGTTGTAGCCCGCAAAAAGTGGATCTGACTTCCACGTCAGATAAAATAGTCTTATTCTATTTATAGAATCTTCATTTGTTTTTAAAACCATTTCCTTAGGGACAAGAAACATGAATGTAAGTTCTTTAATTAGTCTAACTGATGTAAAACACATAGACTAGGAGATCTAGGTAAAAGTTGATCTTAGAGTTAACATTATTTTTTGTGAAACTTGATGATGTCAATCCATCTTATAAATAGATGATGAAATCATTCATTATACAAGGATGCAAATACACAAGAGAGGATGAATGAAGCCTATGAGAACATTTATGGATCAGATTGAAAGTTTCAAGAACCAGAACAACAAAAGGTGAATTTGGTTATCAGAACCAAGAACAAAGGCTACCAAGAATCAGAGGTATTATTCAATCACATTAGGTGATATTATTATTCATATAAACTTAAATGGATCTGTATCAGCAATAGGAGATTTCATTTACCAGGTCAAATTGTAATTTTCTATCATTCTAACAAGTGGAGAAAAGTGTAAAAATCCTTTCAAGGAAGGTGGATTTAACAGTCCAACTACAAATCTCTTAACTGAGTGCACACTCAACAGTGTTGCTAAAGATCTTAACCAAGTAGACTTTAATAGGTCTCCACAAATACTCTTAACTAGGTAGATCATTAGAAGTGATCAAATTGTAAGCCTTAATCAGCCCCTTCCAATATGCAGATAGTGAAGATTTTGTGGGTACCATCCCCACCGCACTTTTTACTTCCTAACAAGAGTTTTCTACGATATCATATCTTGTGTTATGTGTCAATTAATTTCATGAATGTTCACATGTATGTTAAGTGTATGAATTGATATAAATTACATCAAGATAGTATAGATAAGATGAATGGATATACAATTGATTACACAAAGGTTAATTTATTAAAGGATACAAAATTTTTAGAGGTACTGATTCACCCCTCCCCTCTCAGTACACACTTCCCATTAATTCCAATAGCTATATCCATTGGTATGATTACATTTTATTTCCCTTAGACTTTCCATGAAAGGGTGGTTGATAGATGTATGAACTTGGTCGAGATTTGAATAAAGGAACTTTGATTTTTCTCAAGTTTGTCTGATTCCATACTATATGATCTAATCAGTGATTGAATTTGATGAAGTGTTGAAGGTTTTGCATATTTTTGTGGGTTATGGTTTTGAGGAAAATGGTTTGAATTAGAAAGGTGAAATTTAGTGCAAGTGGTGATCAAATTTGTAAAGATTGTCCAGGAAACCCTTGTTTATAGGGTCCGATCAGAGATGGATCCCTAACTTGCAATCTCACCATGGAAAATCTATGGATCATGGTGGAATTATATTTAGGGGGATGTACTTTAAGATTATTGAAGGGATGGATTTGGGTGCATGGTTTGGTTATTTTCCCACCATGCCCTAGGCTAAACAAGTCTATGTGTTTATTCTAGACACATGGAGAATAGGTAGGAAAGTCACACCAGTAAGTGGTAGGGATTAATTGAGTAGTGGATTCAATGAATTTAAGGATAAAATAACATATAAAAGTCATTTAGTTGGTTCTATGAACCCATTTATTAAGACCCCCTTTGGAAACAAGTCCTAATTAGGCCTATTAGGTTTGTGTCTTTTGGTGAGGGTTTGGATGTACAGGAGTAGAGTCAGGATCTAATCTCTTGGGGTTTTACCAAGGTACATAAAGGGTACCTGAATCCATATTTTTTTCAAAGGATTATTTGGATAAGTTGGGATTTTTCCTTGAAAAAATGGCTA
The DNA here is from genome assembly GCA_018584345.1 of Thuja plicata. Classification (NCBI taxonomy): domain Eukaryota; kingdom Viridiplantae; phylum Streptophyta; class Pinopsida; order Cupressales; family Cupressaceae; genus Thuja; species Thuja plicata. The sequence goes on from MU228305.1 coordinate 624,804, forward strand.
GTTAGGGCTACTAGCAAATAAGACTGTCTATTTCTTGGTGAATCTAAACTTGGTACAAAGTGCTCAAACTTTTTAAGAAGGCTATTAGGAGTGTTCTAAATCATAGGAATCCTTATCATTCCATAGGAGTGTGAATTCAATGATTTTCCATGATATAGGTAGATTGAGAAACTAAATTTGAGATTGAAGGAGAAGTTGATTACAAAGGGAGGATTGGTTCATTGGGGTTTCCATTCTTCTAGTTTCCCACTCTGCATCAGGTGGTATCATAGAATTAGGATTATCCTTAGAGAAAAGGATTTGGAAATGACAAATAGAACAGAAGGTGGAGATGGTGATGAGATCCCTGCAAGGGTAACTAATGTGGAACTTGCAAAGATAATGAGAGAGCACATAGAAGAGAGTAGAAAGATGAAAGATGAGATAGAGAGATTGAAGGGAAAGGTAGAGAGAAGGGATAAATAAGAATATAAAGAAGGATATGGGGATGAAGAAGAGACCCCTTTCTAGGCCAGAGAAAGAGTACCTATAGATCAAAGACCCTTCATTGAAGCCCTTGAAAGGGTAGGAAATAAGGAAAGTAAAGAAAACTTACCAATGTTACCTGGGAAGTTGAATCTAGAGGAGATTATAGATTGGTTGGAAGCATTAGAAAACCACTTTTAATGTGAAGAAGTACCTAAGAACTAGAAGGTGAGAATTGCCAAGTCCAAGTTGAAAGGTTCTATCCTTAGTTGGTGTAACTTCTTACAGAATGAGAGAATTGAGGAAGGTAAGAATCCTATCTCTTCATGGAAGAGAATGGTTGCAGAGCTCAAGAAGAAAATTGTACTAGAGGATTATGAGGTAATGATGAATAGGAAGTTACAAAATCTAAGACAAAAGGACTTAGATGTAAGTACCTACATAGAGGAATTTCATAAGATGTCCCTCAAGGAAAGAGTACCTCAAAGTGAGAAGCAAAAGTTAGCAAGGTATCTGAATGGCCTCATATACAATATTCAGGATGAACTTAGTCTCTTCAATCCAGAGACAGTTCATAAGTGTTTCTGAATGGAACTAAGAATAGAAGAAAAAAAAGGAAGGGAGATAATGAGAATAGAGGAAGAGGTAGAGTTGGTGGAAGAGGAACATCTCCTAGGCCACATGGAGAATCTAGTAACCAGGATCAAGAAGGAGAGTCAAGTCACAAAGGAAGTTTTAGAGGAAGGAGATCCAATAGAAGAGGAATATTTGGGGATAGAGGATAATATGTATTCAATGGAAGATTTTTCACATGCAATCAAGTTGGCCACAAATATTTCAGATGTCCTAAGAAGTTGGGGATAAACAGTCAAGGGGGAGAAAGAAGAATCCATCTAGCATGGGAAGAAGATGATCAAAGTGTACATTCCAACAAAAGACCTATAGATCTAGAGAAAGGGGAGTGTCTAATGTTCAATAGGACCCTCTTGAAGGTGCCAATCACAAAGGAGCCCTCATAGAGAAAGTCTCTCTTCAAAACCACATGCAAGGTAAGTGGAAAAGTTTGTAAGGTTATAGTAGATTCATGATCAATTGATAATATTACATAAATATAAATGGTTAATAAGCTTTGTTTGAAGAAGATTCCACACCCTTACCTTGACAAGGTCTCATGGTTGAATAAAGAACAAAAATCCCCAGAAAATGAAAAAGTTTGGGTATTAATATAAATAGGTGAATATAGGGACAAAATATTGTGTGATGTGACTAAGATTAATGCTTGTCACTTACTCTTAGGAAGATCCTAGAAATATGATTCTAGTGCACAAAATTATGGTAAGGAGAATGTCTATTTAGTATCTAAGGAAGGTGTGAGTTACTCTATGAACCCAGTCCCTGATGATGGTAAGGATAAACACATAGCAACCAGTGTCATGCTAGTGGATGAGAAAGAATTCTTGAAGTCACTCAAAGAGAAGGACACCCCATGCTTTTCCCTAGTGATGAAACAAAAAGAATTAGTGAAGAAAAAGACTAAAAATAAGAAATAAGAGAGAGGTGTAGGTCCCAAGGAGGTGAAAAAATTGTTGGACAGATACAAGGGGATAGTTGCAGGCAGTATACCAAAAACATTACCACCCCACAAAGATGTTAGCCATTGCATAGAACTTATACTTGGGTCTACATTGCCCAAAAAATCATCCTACAAGATGACAATAGGTCAGAATGAGGAGATTGCAAGATAAATACAAGAGTTTCTAGAGAAAGGATTCACAAGTAAAAGTATAAGTCCTTGCGTAGTCCCTCCTATTTTGGCCCCAAAGAAGGAAGGGACATGGAGGTTGTGTATGGACTATAGAGCCATAAACAAGATCATAATTAGATATAAGTTCCCCATGCCTCAGATAGAAAACTTGATGGACTATCTAGGATGAGAAAAGTACTTTTCCAAGGTGGATTTGAAGAGTGGTTACCACCAAATCAGGATAAAAGAAGGGGATGAGTCAAAAATTGCATTAAAAACAAATGAAGGTATCTATGAGTGGTTGGTCATTCCATTTGGCCTCTATAATTCCCCTATCACATTCATGAGGCTCATAAATGAAGTCCTCAAACCTTTCAATAAACATTTTGTTGTTGTATATTTGGATGATATACTGATTTTTAGCAAGGATAAAGATGAACATCTAATGCACTTGGATTTGGTGTTGAAAAGGTTGAATGAGGAGAAGTTGAAGATAAACATGGAGAAATGTGTCTTCTTGTAGGAAGAGTTGATATTTATTGGTTTTGTAATCTCTAAGGACAGACTCAAGATGGATCCCTCCAAGGTGGAAGCAATACTGAATTGGACAACACCTAGAAATGCAAGTGAGGTAAAGCGTTTTCATGGTCTTGCAAAATTTTATAGAAAGTTTATAAAGAACTTCAGTGGTGTATGTGCACCCATTATTGACACTATAAAGGGGGTAGAAAATATCAATTTTCATGGAATGGTGAAGCAAATAAGTCTTTTATTTGAAAAAGAGGGTAGCAGATCAACCCACCTTAGTGTTACCAGATTTCTATAAGGTCTTCACAATTGAATGTGATGCAAGTAATAGGGCTATAAGTGGAATTTTGAGTCAAGAGGGCAGGCCTGTGGTCTTTTTTATGAGAAAATGAGGGAAGAAAAACAAATAATCACAAATTATGATCTAGAAATGTATGCCATGGTTTAGTCTTTGAGAAAATGGAGACATTACTTACTACCAAAGGAATTTGTAGTCTTTACTGACAATCATGCATTGAGATTTTTGAACAAGAAAGAGAAGTTGAACCATAGACACATGAAGTGGATGGAATGTATTCAAGCCTTCACTTTCATCATTTAGCATAAAAAATGGGTATCCAATAAGGTGGTTGATCTTCTTAGTAGAAGATATCTGACAGTAAAGGAAATTCAATTAGAAAGCATTGGGATTAGTTCAATGAAGGACATGTATCTAGAAGATGAAGATTTCAAAGAAGCATATCAGGTATGCATATAAATGGGAGATAGACACCACATGGAGTTATCTAATTTTATTTTACAAGAAGGTTTAATATTTAGAGGAAATAAAATTTGCATCCCTATATGTTCAATGAGGGAAAACATTGTAAAGGAAAAGTGTTGTGGAATTTTATCACGATATTATGGGATTGCCAAGACACTTGAACTTGTTAGGAGATTCTACTTTTGGCCAAGGATGCAGACATACATCAAAAAATTTGTTGAAGGGTGCATGGTTTGTCAAAAGGCTAAAGGGAAGATTTAAAATAAAGGGTTGTACTCTCCCTTACCAATTCCAAGTAATCCATGGGATTCGCTGAGCATGGGCTTTGTGCTAGGACTTCCAAGAACAAAAATGGGTCATGACAATATATATGTTATGATGGAAAATTTTTCCAAGATGGCCCACTTCCTACCTTGTAAAACTACTCATGATGCATCCCCTATTGCAGGAGTTTTCTTCAAGGAGGTAGTAATACTTCATGGTCTACCATTATCTATCATTTCAGATAGGGATTCTAAATTTATTGGACACTTTTGGAGGACTCTTTGGAGAAGACTGGGTACTGGTTTGTCTTTCTCCTCAACCTACCATCCTTAGTCTAATGGAAAAACATATGTAGTTAATAGGTCACTTGGGAACCTATTAAGGTCTTTAACAAAGGATCATGGATAAACTTGGGATTCTATCCTTCCCCAAGAATAATTCTCCTACAATGACTCAATGAATAGGAGCACTGGTCTGAGCCCATTCTAGATTTTTTATGGGACACACCCAAGAGGTATTTTGGAGTTGAGAGATGTGAAATATTTGGATAGAAGAAGTGTCCAAGTAGAATATTTTGCAGAGGTAATGAGAGATATTCATCAACAAGTGAGGGATAAGTTGACACATACCACTGAGAAGTATAAGAAAGAAAAAGACAAAAAGAGAAGAGATGTGCAATTTTAAGTGGGAGATATGGTGGTGATTCATCTAAAAAAGGAGAGGCTTCCAAAAGAGAAGTTTACTAAGTTAGTGATAAGGAAGATAGGTCCATTCAAGATGCTTAGGAAGTGTGGCAACAATGCCTACACAATTGATATTCCTCCTGATATTAGTCTTTCTCCTATTTTTAATGATGCTAACATTTATGCATATAAGGTTACTATTAGGAATGTTTGTGATACAGGTCAACATGAGGAGAGAAAGGAGGATTTGATACAAGATCTACCGAAATAGTCCAAACTTGAGATAGAGACTACCCTTGAAAAGAGAGTAAGAAAGCACAAAAGGTGGAATAAATACTATGAATACCTAGTACAATGGAAGAAAAAACCCTTGGAAGATTCCACTTGCATCACTGTTGAAGCCATTGAACAAATTGGAGACAAAGCCGCAGAATTGCCAACTCAAGGGACTTGAGTTTTCTGGCCCTTGGAGTATGGTGCAAGGCACCCTAATGTCCTAATGTAATTAAGTGGTTGGTAGATAGGAATAAAGGATTGAATCCAGTGGGATCCTCCATAATGTAATCAATAATATAAATGACCCATTTTGTAAGGCTAATAGGCTCTAAGGTGCTTTATAAACCTAGAGTCCTCACTAGACCAAAGGGTACACTAAGGGTTACAATAGGGTATTTATGTGGTTTGGAGATAGGTATAGCATTAAATGATGTTTGGTAAGGCTTAAAAGAGCCTACAACTTCATTTAGATAATTTTCTCCATTTCGTAGAGCAACACATTGAGGGTGGGAAAATAGTGATTTTTTGCCATTTTGTGGGAGGAAATTTACATGGATGCAACGTCCACAAAAATTTGAAAAAATAGTTTTAACCATTTATATGAGTCTATTTGATTCCCCTTAGACCATCCATAAAAGGGTGGTTGATATATGTACAAACTTGGTGGAGATTTGAATAAAGGAACTCTAATTTTTCTCAAATTTGTCTGATTCCGTACTGTATGATCTGATCGATGATTGAATTTGATGAAGTAATTAAGGTTTTGAATATTTTTGTGGGTTATTCTTATGAGGAAACTAGTTTGAATAATAAAGTTTAATTTTAGTGCAAGTGGTGATAAAATTTGTAAAGCCTATCCAGGAAACCCTTGTTTATAGGGTTTGATCAGAGATGGAGCCCTAACTTACAATCCCACCATGGAAAATACATGAATCCTGGTGGAATGAAACTTAGGGGGATGTAATTTAAGAATCCTAAAGGGAAGGATCAGGGTGCATGGGTTGGTGATTTTCCCACTAGGTCCTAGGCTAAACAAGTCCATGTGTTTATTCTAGACACAAGGAGAATAGGTAGAAAAGTCACACCAATTAGTGGTAGGGATCAATTGAGTAGTGGATTTAGAAAATTTAAGGATAGAAGAACATATACAAGTGATTGGGTTGGTTATGTGAACCCATTTCTTAAGAACCCCTTTGGAAATAAGTCCTAATTAGGCCTATTAGGTCTGTGTTCTTTGGAGAGGGTTTGGTGGTGCACAAGCAGAGTTAAGACCCAATCTCTTGGGGTTTTTCCAAGGTCCATAAAGGGTATCTGAATCCCTATTTTTATCAAAGGATTATTTAGAGAAGTTGGGATTTTTCCTCAAAAAATTGACTGGTTAGAGCTACCAGCAAATAGGACTATTTGTTGCTTGGTGAATTTAAACTTGGTGTGAAGTGCTCAAACTTGTTTAGAATTCTAGTAGGAGTGTCCTAAGCCATAGGAATACTTATCACTCCATAGGAGTATGAATTTCATGAATTTCCATGATATAAGTAGATTGAGAAATAAATTGGAGATTGAAGTAGAAGTTGATTTCAAAGGGAGGATTGGTTCATTGGGTTTGACATTCTTCTAGTTTCCCACTCTGCATCAGTAAGGTGGTTGATCTGATTCCCTATTGCACAATTAGAAGGAAGATGACTCAATGGGATTAAGATGGCCTTAAGAACTAAATGGGTTAATGATCCTTCACAATAATGAAATAGAAATGTTGAAAATGATAAAACGATGAGTATGAAAAGTAGAAAGCTAAATAAGAAAATGTTGTAAAATTCAAGAAATACAAACAAAGAGAAAATAGTAGGAAAGATATAATGACTTGAAATGGAAACCAAAAGGTAGAATTAACCTATGGTATGCATTTAAGATCAAAATGTAGGGTACAAAAAAACCTAGCCATTATGTTTCCAAGAACAAAGCATCTCTGTCGTTATGTTCTTGGTAATTTTGGTTGAAAATTTCAAGTTTTCTTTGTTAGATCTTGATATTTATATAAAAGTTCTAACAACTACACCGCCTATTCCTGCACACATAAAAATGGGGAAAAGGTTGTGGAAATGGGTTTGCCTTTTTCAAACCCTTGTTTAGGAATCAAAATTGAAAATGAAAGGAAATTGCATAAAGAATATATGTAAATATAAAGGTAAATGCTTGATCTACCCTTGTAAATGAATATAACTTCATAAGCAGATGTAGTAATCACTCATATTCACAAAGATGTTTAAATATTTTTTTAATTGTAGGTGTTGACCTTGGAATATAGAAAGTAGTCAAGGATTCCTTCACAAATGCATAGATCTATGAATGCCACTCCTAGATCTTCAATATTTATATGCTTGATAATCACTTGTTATGGAAGAATAATGCATGCATATGGATAAAGGATCTTCTAGCTTGATTGTGAACTCTTCTACTTGGCCATCATGGGAGAGAATATTTCTACGATGGAGAATATTTCCTTCAAAACTCCTTGGATACTTGAAGAAATGCTAGATCTTTAACTTGAATGCTTGAATACTCTTGAGAATTGGCCTATAGCTTGCAAATCATGAAATCCTTATTGCTTTTGGTTACAAAAATGAGGAGATATAGGATGTTTATATACCTCTCAAACACTTCGGGATTCAAAATTGACCCATGCCAACCATGGGACCTAATTTTACACCAAAACACCGCATCGAGGGTACAAACCAAATTTGAGCCCAAATATGGGGAAACATAACAAATAGGCCATTATGTTCCTAAGAAAATAATGACTAGATCATTATATTCCTAGGAACATAATGACTAGTTCATTATGTTCCTGGGAACATAATGGGCAGGTTGTTGTGTACCTAGGAAAAATCACCCAAATTGAAATGCGAGGCTGGGAAGAGAAATAAGATGTTAGAATAAGAGAGGTTATGTAACTAGGATCATGCATAACAGATATTAAATATTGAAATAAATAAATGGGGCCTAGTAGAGCATCTAATTAAGGGTGATAACTTTTTGGGATGGTACACAATGAAGACTTCTACAACAAGTATCCAAGAGCTCTCCCCCTTTGACATTAATGGAAAATTCCAAGGATGAAAAAATTTACTTATTCTTCTTAGTTCCCCATAAGATATAAAAATTATCTCACAATAGTACACAACTCCCCCTAAGAGGTAGCCACAATCATTAGTCGAGAATAAAAATTATTCATGAAGCTTACTGGACTAATGCATAAACATATGAATTTAGTTTTGATAAGGAAGGGAAATCTCCCCTAATTTATCTTTGAGATACTCCAAAGTATCCTAAGGTATTTCCTTGGTAAAAATGTCAGTAATTTGTTCCTTTATAGGAACATATTTAAGTTTCACCTCATTCTCCAAAAGTTTTTATTTCAAGAAGTGACACCGGATAGAAATATGTTTTGTCCTTGAATGTAGTACTAGATTCTTTGAAATGTTTATATCACATGTATTATTACTGAAAATATAAATAGGTCCATCAATCATTATTGTAATATCCTTCAATGTCTATTTCATCCACAATATCTAAGTGCAACATGAAGCAACAACAATATATTCAACTTCAACATTAGAGACACATAATCCTGTTTCTTACTTGACCAAACAACCAATATAGGTCCAAGAAAGAAAGCGCACATCCATCCCCATTAGCATCTGTATAAGAAATCAAATTAAAATCTAATTTAACGGGGTACCACATTCCAAAATCTTCAATTCCTTTCAAATATATGAAAATTCTCTTTACAAAAGCAACATGAGATTCTCTAGTGTCTTACTGAAATTTGGCAACAAGAAAAACAACATGAATGATATACAGTATGGTAGTAGTCAAATATAATATTCTTCCAATCATTGATATGTACTTACTTTCATTAGACTTAGGTGATTCTTCATCCTTACTCAACTTACAACCAGTAACCATTGGTGTGCATACAGGTTTAGCATTTTCCATCCCAAACTTTTTCAACATTTCCTTCACATGATTTGATTGTGAAATGAAGATAGCATCACTTTTCTAATTATCATGTAAGATAAAAATAAATTTATTTCCCCAATCAATGACATTTCAATTTTTCTTTGCATTTCCTCAGCAATTTTCTTACACATAACATCATTGCTTCCAAAGATTGTATCACAAACATAGAAAATCATGATTAAGATATCATTTGATTCAACTTTAAAGTAAAGATTAGAATCAACAAAATAATTTTTAAATCCTTTCCTAAATAAATAAATATCAAGCCTTGCAAACCAATCTCTAGGAGCTTTCTTCAGTCCGTATAATGCCTTCTTCAATATGTAGACAATGTCTAGATCATCAGATAGCTTGAATCCTTCTAATTGTTCTATGTAATTGAATGCATATTTTGCATTCATCTGATATAATTTTAAGTCCTTATGTTCCAAAAAATACAAAAAACACTATGATAGCTTCCATTCTTTGATAGCATAAGTATTCTCAAAATCAATACCTTCCATTTGCGTGTATTTCTTGGATACCAATATTGCTTTGTTCCTCACTATGTTACCATCTTCATCCAATTTGTTCCGGAATACCCATTCTGTTACAATTATATTCTTGTATGTTGGTATTGGGACTAATTCCTAAGTCCTATTCTTCTCAATTTAATCTAGTTCTTCCTTCATATCCTTCATCCAATTATGATAACTATAAGCCTCTTTCAAAATATTTGGTACAACTTTTGAAATCAAACATAAGTTGACTTGTTTAGAAAATTTACTTTCTTGTTATTACTCCTTTGTTCTTGTCTCCAATTATCTAATTTTCTGAATGATTACTCTTTGTAGAATAACTAAGAAATATTCCTTCATTTTCTTTGTGTATACACCTAAAAATGGTGAATAAAAAATATCAATTAAATTCAAGCCATTGGATTAATTAAATAAAAAATCATATAACTATGTAATTGAATTTAATATTTATTTATATAGTCATCTTTAATTAGCCAAATCCAACACATTCACTCAACACACTTGGCTAATTTAATTAACTCCCTCCTAAAATCTCTCACGTAACCACCACATGAAAAAATTAAATCAGCCAATGGGAGACAAGGGAAAAGCTCACATGGATCACTCAAAGTCTTTTCTATTTTGACCATCCATTCTTATTGGACAGTCTTGACTATTCAACCCTCAACCACTCGGCTTAACCATGGTTGGACATAACTCACCCCAAAGGCCTTGGGAAATCCTATATATAGGATACATAATTAGAGTAAAAGGGATCCACTATCATTTTAGCAAAGGCATAACGCTGGTTTGGAGATCTACATTCATCCAAATAATAGGCATAACATTGGTTTGAGCAATTCATATTCATTTGTGCATTGTGATTCAATTAGCATCATCATAATTTTGAATTTTATTGCATCATGCTTAGTTTAATTGACCATTTAGATTAATTTTTACTGTTCTTGCATCATTAGCTTAATTTGCATCCATAGTAGCTTAAATCATTCAAATCAGTATCAATTCTCATCTCCTAAGTTGTCATCTATGAGCATTTATTGTAGCTGAGAGAAAAATCATATATATTCTTAGGATTAGAGAGCAATGAGATGCTTTTAATGTTTCATTTCATGCTTTTGTCAATTCTTTATTATATTGTGATTTAAATTAACTCATATTAATGTTTCTTTTTTGTTTGTGTGACTCATATTTAGACCTATATTTAATGTGGCCCACCGTGGGGCCCACACCCTTAATTTTAAAGAATTTGTTAGTTGTTTTTGTTGCAAATTTTATGTAAGTTTAAGAAAAGTGCAGCAGAAGAGTGCATATATAGAAACTTTGCTCGCATATAATTTGCATAGTCAACAAATTACTACACATCTACTTAACATTTCTTCAGATATGCTTTAAATATTTGCGCATTTACTGTGAATAATTTCACATATGCTTATAATTATTTCACATCTAATAGGAATATTGCTGTCAATTATTTCTTGCCTGCTATGAAATATTATCACATACACTTCAAATTATTTTGCATTTGCATAAAATAATTTCGCATATGATCTAAAGAATTTCGCAGTTGCGTAAAAGAATTGCACATTTATTGAAATAATTTCGTATATGGAAAAAATATTTTCGCATTTACAATTTTTTTTGCATATGCTCTCTATAATTTTGAAATTATAAAAAAAAAAGATGTTTTGGTCTAATCAGTTTGCTGGTTAATCACTTATGGAAGATATTGTCAAACCAAGGAAAGTTACACACAAGATTTTGGGTTTTCATACACAAAAGGCTTTAAAAAATTGTGTGGCAGGAAGAGAAAGGAAAAATTGGGCAAACAACGTAATTAGAATTCAAGAAGAAAGTAAAGATTATGATCGTTATTCATGTGTTCTTAATAAATATTTGGATAAATATAACATAAACATGCCTTCAAATACTAACTCTTTCTAAATCAAGTTGATAGTAACGTTGTGCTAGCATTGTTACTAAAATTACTTATTAAGAATATTGTTAAAAGGTGATAGGACTATGCGCTCCATCAAAGCATATGCATAACAGTGATATTTAGGGTTACTAAAGTGAACAAGGTCATCTGTAGGAATCAAGGGTATTATGCTCAAAAATCTATCAAGAAGGCAAACACTTATGCTAAGAAGGTATATTAGGCTAACAAAATGGTTAAAATTGATGAAGATGCCAAAGAATTTGATAGATACATTGGAATTATTAACATATATCAAGATAATTATGGAGTAGAAATCAATTTGAGTTCTTATCCTTTGTGAATTTGTCTTATTCGCTAATATTGTCAATTTTTGTAACTTTGCAATTGTATGTGTTGAGACTAACGTTTGTGGAAGCGACTAAGGATGCTAAGGAGATGGAGATTTTTGGAATTTGATGAAGATGATCTGAGTCTTGATCATGTGTGTGTACTATGGTGTTGTAATTGTTGGAAACATGTTCTACTGGACATATGAGATCAGATTTACCAGTGGTATTGAAGGATTAATTGATTAATTGACTAAGTGTTTAGTCAACCTGGTAGAAGATAGTATACAAGGAACAAGCAATTGGATTTTGAGTTGGAGATCAAGTTAAGGTGTTTGATCATACATTTAACATCTACATAGGCATATAATGCTACATCTACGATCACATCAGTTAGTTTGAATATTGGAGCAAGTAAATGAAGATTTAGGTGACATTACCAAAAGAACAGAGGATAAACAAAGTCTGTTTGGTTAGATCAGCTAACCGGTCACTTTAATGTTAGAAATGTTTGATTTATGAATTTTTAAATGTTGTGTTGACTTTATTGATTTGACCAATACTTTTGGCATGATTAGATTTGGTTTTTATGTCGGTGGGTAAAATTGTTTAGGGAAAAAGGCCAAGTTTGAAAAAGTTATTATAAAAGAAGGATGAATTTGAGATCTAGGGTTAACAAGGTGATATTTTAGATGACATGATATGAGATTTTGGTTATGTGAAGCTGTTGGATGTTAGAGGAGGTGATGTGAGCTTAATTAAGGTGGATCTGTTAGACAAGAAGCATCATTTTTAGACAAGTTATTCTTGAGTATTTCTCAAGGCAAGCCCTAACAGGTTTGCAACTTAAATATTTTAACTAGGTCACTCCTAATAGCATGAAAAATATCTTTATCAAGATCTGAAGTGTAAACTCTCTAACAAGGTAACTCTCAGAAGGAGTTTGAAATCCTTTAACAAGGTAGTTCTTAACAAGTCTTTCATTAGTTTCTAATCGGGCTAAAGATACTCTTAGCCGGGTATGCCCTTAACAGGGTATTTGTAATTTCTCCTAATAGGGAAGATTTATTTGGTGCACTAGTGAAATTTTTTGGTATCATCTCACACATGGTTTTCTCCCTCTTACAATGGTTTCCATGGGAAAAATCTTGTGTGCTGAGTCTAAATTGTGTGAATGTTGTACTTGTTAAGTTTCTACATAGTATTTTGATTTTCATGTTGGGTATTGTCGAATATATTAAAAAAGAGTTTCATATTTGTGGTTACATAGATTCAACCCCCTCTAAGTGCCTTTAAAGACTAACAATGGGTATCAGATTCTAGTTCCATTGAAGAAGCCTAACAACTTGGGTATGATCCGTAAGGAAAATATGGAGGGTTTGTTGAAGCACATGAGGAAACTCAAAGAAGATAGATTTATCATTGAGGAATTGAAGAAAAAAATGAAGCAGTGACGAGCCAAAATACAAGATCTTATTGAGAAATTAACTGAGTCAAGACTACATTGATAAATTGTCTGAGCAAAGTGGATCTGATGAATTTGAAGCACCTTTGGAAGAACTGTCACAAGAGAATGAGAATATTATTTAGAACAAGAACAACATCTAGAGAGAAATGGAAGCTTTGTCAATCAGGATGGGTGAATAAATGGAAGCAAGGAAGGAAAAAAAAGAAGAAAACACAATTGCAGAAGAATCCCTAAAAGCAAAAGATAAAGCCCTAAATTCTAAAGGAGATGATCTTTTCAAAAAAAAAAGAGGCTGGTAAATTACATGCATATTTACATGAGACAAATGAAAATCTACAAGAGACTATGGAAGGGAATCAAGAATCCCTAAGGAAGAATGATAATTTTAGAAATGAGAATGAAAAACTGAAAGAAGAATTGAAAAATGCTAATGATCTACTGAAGAAATTCAATGAGAACACTGTAAAACTTGATGAGAAGATAAAGAATAAAAAAATGAGTAAAGAGACCACATTCCTTGGATACACTGGTAATACTACTTTTGAAGTTGTTGAATCTTCTGGAACAAAGGAGACCAAGCAAGAAGGAAAGTCTCCACCAAATGTAACACAAAGAAACTCTAGTAAGAAATCCTACAAACCTATTTGTTTCAATTGTCATAAGGTAGGTCATACTGCAAATATATGTAGGATAAGGATTAAAAATAATACTATCACTTTTGATGGATATTGCTACAACTAAAATAAGTATGGACATACCACTTATGATTTTAGATCTATATCCAGTAGTAGATCTAGTAGCTTTTATGGTTACTGTTACAAATACAACAAATATGGTCATAAAGATGATGAGTGAATGTCATGAGTTATCAATCAAACGTCACCTGTGAACTGAGAAAGCCCTTACCAAAGGGAGAGGCAATTTGATGTCACATGATCAATTTGTGGTAAATATGGACACATGGATGTGAATTGTAGAATGAGGACTACAAGAGGTAGTGCTGGACCATGGAGAACAACTAGTATGTCACGCTTTCAATGCCACAAGATTGGACATCTAGAAAGGAATTGTAGGTTAAGGAACCAATCGGTAAACCAATCAAGAAATCAAAAGATTGTGAATGTAGAAGAATTAAGGAAAGAGATGAACAAGACTTGGAAGAAGAAGGAAGAAAATAATACATGAGAGAAATCCACATCTCCATTAGGTGTGGGAAATTCATCATCAAACTAAGCCTTCATGTAGCTTAGGGGGAGCAAGTGTTGGTTAATCCATCTTTGGACCCCCTATAGGTGTGTGGTAAGGTCTATCAACATTTTAATATGTAATAAATAATTTTGGTGTATACTATGAAGATCCATCTAATTACATGATGCTTTGATCATCGATAATGAGTTTTTGGGTCAATCGGTAAAAATGTAAACTCTATCGGTAAGTGAATTTAATGTATGTGTGCAGAGGTAGATGAAAAGGTTATTTTGGTTTACATTCTTCACCTCGCACATTGTGAAAACTGTTGTGGAGAGAAAGAAACATTGTTTGAGTCATTTGCAGAGATCCAAGCAATAAGGAGAGATTGTTGTTTTGATCTAGAAGAGAAATTTGAGAAGGCAAGAGACAAACATGTTGAAGAGAAAGTTGGTACATCTAGTGTAGAAATTTTTTTTGATGTTGAAGTTGCTGGTGCAACTGATAGCCCCCCAACTAGTCAAAAACTAGAATTTCTACACAAGTCAAGAAGGAGAAACCTTCTACCCCTATCAAAACACAAGAGAAGAAAACTGTAAAGAGTTCTAAGCCTAAAGCTACAACACTCAAAGAGACACAAAGCACAACTAAGGTGACAGGAAAAAGAAAGAAATAAAAGGCACAAAGAGATAAGAAAGTTGCTGATGAAAAAAGTGAAGGAACTGAGTCACAAAAATAACAGAAGGAGATCAAGGCAATAGGAAATAAATATAAGGTGGCAGGTTCCTGTCAAGCTTTATTTTGGAAAATTCATTTCTGTTGAAACTATAGTGCATAGAATTAAATAGTGGGGTGTGTTAGTTGGTGTAATAAATTTCTATGAAAATGTCAATGAACAATATCAGAAGATGATTGAGGATGGTGTTGTTTTCAGCATGCACAAGTTGTGCATAACTCTTGTTGAATTACAAGATCAAATTCCTGCAACATTGTATGCTAATATTGAAGCTAGGTGGTGTATTGTATTGAAAATTGATAAAGAAATAATTGAATATGTCTTAGTTCAATTAAAACCAAATATGTCTACATATGAAATCAATGAGATACTTTAAAAGGTTAGACAATCTTTTAAGACTAAGTCTAGAATTACAAGATTAATGATTCTCAATCAGTGATAGATGAAACAATGAGTATTTTGAAGAAAATTTAAGGACTTGCCGAGGAAGAAGAACAAGACAAAGATGAAGGAGAAAAAGAAAAGGATGATCCAGTAAATACTCAAACTGCTAAAGGATTTACAATTGATGGTGTGAAGATCACACTTGAGGAAGTTTGAGATGAGATGGATACTACAGGTGATGTTCCTGCCATGGAGATACAAGATGCCCATGGATACACAAGATCAACATGAATCACATAATAAAAAAGATGTACATGAGGAACAAAAAAAAGAAGAACTAGTAAAAATAGGTACCGATTAGACTATGACTGATGTTACACAAGATAAAGGTTCAACAGATGATCAACATCAAGAGCAAGAAAAAGAGAAAGAAGTTACAGATAAGGAAGTTACAGAGAAGGAAGCTACAAAGAAGGAACATGAACAAGAAAAGGTAACATCTTTCTCCCATTCCAAGAGGAATATTAATAAAGATGATATACTACTTAAGGGATAGGTGGACTTGAGTACTATGATCCCCAAGGAGGTGATATATTTTTCTATGGTACTCAAGTCAAAGGCCAAAAAGAAAAAAAAATGAAGCAAGAAGCACATGTAATTCTCTTTGTTAGAGACATAATTTTAGAATTACTAAGAAATGTGTAGTATGATGAGATTGCAACACAGAAAGAGAAACTAGCTCATTTGGTTACTGCTACTAGTGAGGAAATGAAGAGTTTAGAGGATGCAACAATTTTAAAAGTAGAGAAGGAATATGAGAAGAAAATGTCAGAGAAGTTGGCACAGTCAATTGTTTCAGGAATGAACACATTAAATTTGACTTTCAATAAGATAAAATATGTATTGAAATAAGGTGGTAATACAATAAAATCTATCTTTGAATTTTACCTATTTTTGAAATACTTAGAGAGGACTAAAAGTGAACCTCAGCTGGAGCTTAGGCTACTTGTTGCAAATTTTGATCCTATACATGAGGTTGCTACTACTTTTGGAACTGAGGTTAGTAATGTACATGACAAGTTTAAGTCATACAACAATGATGAAGGAAAGAGGGTTGCTAAATTAGTAGAGCTATAGAATTTGTTGATTCCAAAGTTAGACATTCGCAACATGGTGTGAAGGAGGCAGATAAAGCCCTAGCATTCACTGATGTGTGCACAATTGATGGTTTAGAAGAGTTAGCATTTTTCTAAGAGGACAGATTTCCATTATGGAAAACCTACTGAAGACTTGGACCAATGATCTACAGATATTGATGGGTAACTTCAATGAGTTTTTCTAGTAGAATGTAATAGGATTATACTACTCTTACATTAATAAAATTTTGACACTTTTGTAATAACTTTGTCAGTATTGTCAAAAGGGGAGTAGTGTATATGAGAATGTAAATGTAAATTTGGCTAAGTCCATGATAAATGATATGTAATGGTTAAGGGGAATAATACACATGTTTCTAATTCCTAGGGAGATATTTTGACCTATTGAGCATTGTAGTGTAATGTATTTTCCATTTATTCATTAGCTAGGATACTTAGCAACATTTTTTTTAAGTGTTGCCATCAATGACAAAGAGGGAGATTGTTGGCATTTGATGAATATGATCTGAGTCTTGATCATGTGTGTGTACTATGGTGTTTTCATTTCTAGAAACATGATCTACTGGAGGTATTAGATCAGATTTACCAATGGTGTTAAAGGATCAATTGATGAATTGATGAAGTGTTTAGTCAACTAGGCATAAGACAATATACAAGGAACAAAGAACTAGATTTAGAGTTGGAGATCAAGTTAAGGTGTGCAATCATACACTTAACATCTAAAAAGGCATATAATGCTACATCTACAACCACATTAGTTAGTTTTAAGATTGGAGAGATTTATAGAATATTTAAGAGACATTGGTAGAAGAACAAAGGACAAGTAGAGTTTGTTTGGTTAGATCAGCTAATCAGTCACTTTAATGTTAGAAATATTTGATTTATAAATTGTTTAATATTGTGTTGAATTTATTGAGTTGACCAATGCATTTTGGCATGACTAGATTTGATTTTTATGTCGACAGGTAAAATGTTTTAGGGAAAAAGGCCAAATTTGAAAAAGTTATTATAAAAGAAGGATGAATTTGAGATTTAGGGTTAACAAGGTGATGTTTTAGATGACACAATAAGAGATTGTGATTGTAGGAAGATTTTGGATGTTAGAGGAGACACTATGAGCTTAATTGAAGTGGATATATCAGACATGAAGTTCTATTTTCAAACCAGTTATTCTTGGGTATTTCTCAAGGTAAGCCCTAACATGTTTGTAGCTTAAATCCTTTAACTAGGTAACTCCTAATAGGGTGATAAGGATATTTAATAGAATTTTAAGTGTAAATCCTCTAACAAGGTAAATCTCAAAAGGAGTTTGAAATCCTTTAACAAGATATTTCTTACCAAGACTTTCATTAGCTTCTAACCAGGCTAAAAATACTCTTAACTGGGTATGCCCTTAACATGGTATTTGTAATTGCTCCTAACAGGGTAGATTTATTTTATGCACTTGTTAAGTTTCTACAAAGTATTTTCATTTGCATGTTTGGTATAGTGGAATCTATTTAAGAAGAGTTTCAGATTTGTGGTTACACTAATTCACCCCCCTCTTAGTGCTTTTAAAGAATAAAAAATCTATTGCTAAGGTAAATGATAAAAAAAGTGCAATAATTGTTAAAGGTTCACACTCATAAAGTCTTAATCTTTCATGTTACCTTTTATCTCATTTGGAATTGATATTGTGGCTATATTATTTCAAAACATAGAGTAATTAAAAATACCTTTCCAATTTGTGGATTGAGATAGTAGGCCTATGCTCCCTATCAAAATACCAACTAGTTAGACAAGGTAAAAAAAAATGAGCCACATCTCTATGTGTTTGGAGGCCAGATGCTATGCTCTCACCTATTTTAGGTCATCAAAATACCAAACCCATCTCAACCTTAATTTAAATTTCAATTTAGTGCATTTTCTAGCCATAGAGTGCATGCCTCCCGAGATTTGCCTTACAAGGCCGGTGAGAGGGAACAACCCAAAGTGGGATACACTCATAAATCCATGGTAATCCGAACCACTATAATAAAATGAATTCATCCTTAATGGGTTGATGATGGAAATATTTTTGAGATTATCTCTCCTCTAATAATTCTTCAAAATTGTGCAAAACATTGTTTTTATGATGGTGGGAGGCTCCAGTAATGGGAGGTAAAATCAATTGTTTTAAAATGAATACTATCTACAACCTGGTTAAGTAGCAAGCTTACCTTATTATCCATGGAAGAAAAATGTCCTTAGGTAGCTTGTTTGAATTGTTCTCTTTGTGCGAGACCTGTGGAAATGGTTTGAGAACATACACTTAATGTTATAGATGTTAGAGAAACTAAAAGTGATTAAATCTATTTTTTGTGTTTCATGGTCTCAAATTTTTTGAATAATTCATTCATTTCTAAATATAAAACATTAAACAAGTACAAGAAATTTGCAAATTGCTTTAAAAACCCATTTTTGAGTTATACCTCTCTTAGTTATCACAAGTCCCAAAATTCTGTTGATACACTTCTTTCCTACATAAGTTGATTATTATTTCATCAAACTAATTCATTATGATTGTATCATAAAAATACCATTAATCTTTTATTTTTAAGGTTCATCATCAACGATTCTAGATCCTTCACCTAAAAGCCAAGAAATCAAAGTTATTTTTGAACCTTTATCATATAAATATATCTTTTTCTACTAGGTTCCATTATCTTAGACATACTTAATTTTGAACATGCAAACATTGTGTCATGCCCCAAATTTAAGGCAAAAACACAAATTTTTTTTTTTTAAAAACACGTGATAAAATGACTAATGTGTTGCAAGTTGATTTACTCCATGGTCACATATGTAAGGTATATCTACATATGAGGTATTGTCTCTTCAATTAGACACAACCTTGGCTTCACTATCACACATAGGTTTGACCTTAGTTCTCTGAATAATTCCATGGTCACTTTCTTGCACATCTCATTTCAAATATTAGTAGTCCAACAAAATCAAATGTATATATAAATGTAAGAGAGATAATATCATTCAAGCATATAACATTTTAATTAACATCATCTCATAGTCAAATCATAGCTCAACACCATAGAAACCAATTAACATTTTTCCCAAGCAATTCCTCATGAAAACACATTTATATATATAAGCATACAAAAGAAATCCATCTAGCTACATAACATATAGTTAACATCTAATATACTCCAAATCATAACTCAACATGAACATAATTAATTTAACATAAAATCCAATACTCAATTGTATCATCATAATAATCATCTAAGTCAACTAACCATAATGCATGCATAAATGTATCATAACCTCATCAACATAAGTATTTAAATCAACATAAAATAGAATGCATCATATCTAATGCTATCATATCTAATGCATCAAAATAGTGTATCAAATAGTAAGTCTATCATGAAAATAAATGACTTTCTATGATGAGCTTAGGGTAGGGCCTCACACCCTCACCCTATAGGCATGAAATTTCTCTTAGAGTTTATAAAAAGATGGGGGTACTAAGACCCCATCCACGCTATGTTCTCCCATGATGATATAAACTTGTCATAACAATCCCACTAGACCCTAACCTAGTCCAGCTCTTGGCCTCGAAGAGCCAGTGTCTAGTGAGATAAAATGCAAATGGGATCAAAAGCCAACTGCTCGCCCGATTCCACCTGCAAGGAATTCCAATCTATGATTTGAGACTCATCATAAATATATTTTCTTAGTACAAAAACATGGAACAAATCATGGATGTATGATAATCTAGGTGGAAAGGCTAGATGACAAACAACTGGCCCTATCCTCTTGAGGATCTCAAATGGTCCAACAAAATGAGGTGCTATCTTAGATCCCTTTCCAAAATGAATTAGAATATTATGTGGTTGCACTCTTGAGAATACTCTATCACCAACCATATAGCTACAATCAATCCTCTTCGCATATGCATAATTTTTCTTTCTATCCCAAGCTTCTCTAAGGTGCTATCTAATAAAATCCACTTGCTTCTCCATATCCCGAACTAACTTTGGCCCAATAGCCACTCTATCCTCAACACGATCCCAACTCAATGGTGTCCTACATAGTCTACCATATAAATATTGAAAAGGTGGCATCCCCAAGGATGTGTGATGTCCATTATTATAGGAAATATCTACCAAATGTAGGTACTCCTCCCAAATATGGTCCATAACATACATATAGAGCATGTTATCTAACACCTAGTTAACCCTCTCTATGTGTCCATCTGTATTTAGATGATAGGGTGTGCTAAAATTAATCCTGGTGCCCAAAGTTTCCTGTAATCCTCTCCAAAAGGAAGATTTAAAGAGGGAATCCCTATTAGAAATGATTTTGCGGGGAATGTCATGAAGTCTAACCATATCCCGCAATAACACCCATGCCACCGCTAGTGCTGTGAATGTAGTCTAGATGGGTGAGAAGTTACCCATGTTGGACAACTTGTCAACCATCACCATGATGACATCATGGCGTTGAGATGACATAGGAAGTCCAATGATGAAATTCATGGAAATAGTGTTCCACTTCCACATAGGTATCTCATGGAGCTGAAGCAATCCACCTGGATGGTAGTGTTCTTCCTTAAATCTCTAACACTAGAGGCATGGAGCCACTAACTCTGCAATGTTTTGCCTCATGTCCGACCATTGACCAAAGAAGAATTTTGTTGAACAACTTATCGAATCTAAATGGGACAAAAGGGCTATGACAGTGAATGATATTATATAGACCTATGTCAATTTTTCTTCTATGGTACTGGGTTACAAATTTTATCATAGCAACAACATAAATTCTATCTTTGCTACTATCATTCAGAGTGCTTACTGAATGTTGAAGGAATATTCTAAAATGGATGTTTGTGTAATTATAAGGGCACAATTGATGAAGAACCTTGCAAAGGTTAAGAAGGAGAATATACAACTATTTAAGTATAGATAATTGAATATCCATATATTCTTCTATTTGATGAACTATTTCCCTGGTGTGTCAAATGTAGTACTGAAAAATGATATCCCTGTAGCTATTTAGATCCACAGATACTATCAGATGAAAAAGAAGGAAGACATTGACCAACATCTATTTGGTTATTTTATTTTTTTTAGAAAAAATGTAGAAGAGGGAAAGAATTACTAGAGATATTGTTGATAAGTATGTAGATACAATTTGTTTCATGGTAGAAATTTATGTTTGTTGCATGGAGGTAGTGGAGCCTAGAACCCTTTGGATTATGCCAATGAGATATGAAGTTTATTTTGAGATTTTAGTTAAATATGTTGAGGAAATGTTGAGAAAACCAAAAGATTCAAATGCAAAGAGGTTTGGTACTTGGTTTGAGAAGCATCTAAAAGTTTAGAATCAACTGAATTAAGTAGAAAGAAGTAGGAAGATGAGGAAATTAGCTGGTAACATTTCTAAGAAGGAGGGTATAAGTAAAGAGAAAATGAATGAGTTGAGGAAGAAGGAAGAAGAGAAAGAGATGTTTAGTTCAGTCCATGATGAACTAATTGATGTTAAAAAGGAAGCATCACCTTCTCTACCCATTTTATGCCACCTAGTCAAAGGAAAAATAGATGTGCAGCTAAAGCTTCAGCTACACTTTCTGAGAAGAAGATGATTGTGAGATCTTAGTTTATACTAGAAAAAGGAAGATCAAAATAGAAGGGTATCAGTCCAAAGAAAAGAGCTAAAGTAGATGAAGATGATTCTTCTACTGATTCTGATCAATCCAAGAAGAATATAAGGAACAAAGGAGCTACAACAAGAGTGGTTAAGGAAAAATCTATGAGCATCAGTAAGAATGAAAAACCTATTGATAAAATTTTAGATAAAGTAATCAAGTTTTGTGTTCTAGTTCAATTGAAGAAGTACTATCATTTACTTGATGAGGCTGAGAGAAGTAGACTAGAGAAATGAGTGATTACTAATTTGAACAAATTTAGCAAGACATTGGTTGAGATAAAGGGTGAAATACCAGATCATTTGTATGCTAAATTAGAAGAGAGAAGATTAATTTCTTTAGAGGAAGAAAAAATGATAAGAGAAGAATCCATATTTAAGATATTTCCTATCATTAGAAATATCAATAAGGTTATTGCATATTTAAGTCAGATAAGGTTATTGTAGACATTATCAATAAAATGATTATGGAGGTTGGTCATGATGCATCGAAGAATAAATATCCAAGGACTAAGAGGACATAAGAAAAAATTTTCATTGATGAACAATTCATTTCAATAGTCAAGGAACCAGACCTATTCATTGTTGGAGTCTGTTACTCTTGATGTGCAGGATGCTACTGATCCATAAGGAAAGGAAAAATAAAAAAGACTCATTTAAAGATCCATCTGATGTGATGAGAGAAGATGAAATCAGAGAGATTATGAAAGGAAGATTATACACTCTAGATAATCTTGTTGAGGTTGAGACTGAAAAGGAGATTGATGAACATATTAGTTATGTTCATGATCTTGATACAATGGATATGAGTACAGAGGAGTGAGAAAAACAATCAGAAGTCCATACTAAAAATGAGTTAAAGAAACCTGAGGAGAAGACAGAGCATTTACAGACAGAGATTGGGAAAATATTTGGTGAGGTAGATACATTCTTGGCAAGAGATTCTTTTGAATCTAATTTTCATAGACCTATTGACCCAAAGAACATGGAATAAGAGGAAATCATGAAGATTTCATTATTATCCCATGAAAATTCTAAAGTGAAAGCATTGAAAAAAAGTGAGCAAGGTAGAAGACTAATTTCTAAATCAATTGACATGCTTTGAAATATTATGCCAAATTTTTAGGTAAATCACGACACACCTATTTCTAATTAGCTAGCGGACCTTCTGAATAACCTTGACACATAGTTTCAGTCTTTGGAGAAGGATGTTGATCAAATGATGGAGATGATGAAGAACATGTGATAATGACTATACATGTTTGTAGAAATGGTTAGATTAGTTATTATTTTTTCATTGATGTCAAGAAATTGATTTACTAATTTTGATTGAGTTACCATATCATAAGAAGGATAAGTTAAATGGGTGACACATATAGATCAGACAATGAAGAAGTGATGTTGATATATTTGTTTTCTACTATATATTTCATGTTATCAAGTCAGTAGCCTTGATTGATAAAGTCAAAAATTGCAAAGAGTTAAGTTATGAATGAAAAGAATTACTCTATCAAGATAGACCGGCTCACTAAGTATAGAGTTGTGTTGATTGGTTTTTAGTTACTGAGCACCGAGCACCGAGCACCGAGTAGTGAATGAAGTTAGTTACCGAGTTTGAAAGAAAATTACCGTGGATAGAATATTGATTGTAAATGATGATAAGATTGAATTTAATACAAAGCTAGGATGATCTGGATGGAGATAATAATTAAAGGAATTTTATTAGAAGATCTACAAATGAGAAAATTCAATAAGAAGATCTAAGGTGAAGATCAAGCGGTTAAACCTGATTGTTAGAGTTCCACAAAAAGTTCAAGTTATGAGGTAAAAGTTAAATGGTTTACCGAGTTAAGATTTATGAAGAAGATGATAAAAAAAATAAGTGCAAGTGATGGAAAACCTAAGAAAGGAGATTAAGAGGAAAAAGTATGTCTATATAAATGATGAGAAATTAAAAGAGATTATGATGCTAGCGAATTGAATCAAGAAGTAGAAGAAGCTGAAGAACAAAGTTACTGAGTAGAACATAGAAGCAGAAAGAGAAGAATCTACAATATGAAACAAAGACAAATGGAGTATGTGATGCTAGTATTCATGTGATCATAATAGATCTGACACAAGAAAAAGGTAGTTGATATATTTACAGGTCAAAGTCTTACTGTTGCTTATTAGCATTTGTAACAAAGAAAATTTCTTAACCGAGTGGATTTAACAGTGGTATTTGTAAATCCTTGATGTAGGGGATATTTAAAAAGAGTGTTTAAATTCCTCTAGCAAGGCCACTCCAAATAGGGTGAATATCTTAACCAATTCAAGGGAAATCCCTTAACAAGGTCACATTTAGCAAATGTGTTTGTAATCTTTAACAAGATAAGTTCTTAACTGAGTGTACTTCATAAAGGTTCATTTTTCATAATTCACATAGAGGTGTTTCCCATATTGGGTTTCCTCATTAAATCTGGTGTCAACGGAGTTAAATCTGTTTTAATTAAGATTGAATGATTGATTTTCATATTATGAGATGTGTGGTTGTTTAAGTTATTAAGTTATTTGGTGAATCAATTATTACTGTATTAAGTGCTACCGAGTGAATCAACGAGATTATTTCTAAGTGCTAAAGTTTGATTTGGTTCGATTCACCCACTCTCTCAGTGGGACCAACAATTGGTATTAGAGCATTAGTTCTTTGAAGTGTTAAGCTTAAAAGAAATTGATTCAAGATGTAATGATGTATAAGAGGGAAGCACCAAAGTTGAATAGGGAGCATTTCTCTACTTGGAAAAGTAGAATGAGATTGCATGTGTCTGGTATAGGGGAATATGGACTTCATTTTATTGATAATGAATATGTTGTACCAACCACTACACTCTTGACAATCACTGAGAAAAGATATAAGAAAGAACACACATAAGTCATGATTGAGATAAATTCTACACTTACTGACCAGGAATATGATGAACTTGATGGATGTACTACTTCAAAACAAATTTAGGATAAGATTATTTTGACCTATGGTGGAGATCAACATGTTCAGAAAGAAAAAGAAGAAAGTGTGAGAGGTGGATTTGATTCAATCAGAATGAAAGATGGACAAAAAATAATACAATATAATACTATACTTAAAGAAATTGTTAATTCTATCAGAGGAGTTGGTGGAGCGATAATAGAGGAAGATGTTACAAGAAAAATATTGAGAACCCTGCTATCGAGTTATTCTATTCAAGTATCTGCTATACAAGAGTTGAGATCCATTCCTTAGATGAATGTTTCTCTTGATGCTACTATTGGTAAGCTGGTTGCATTTGAGATTAATGATTTTGATAATAGTTTACCTGCTATATCTATGATTGAGTCTACATTTAAGTCATATTTGAAGATAGGAAGTTCTAAGGATTCTAGACCTAGTGATGTATTTGAGTAGTGCTAGTGAGATATTTTATAGTTGTCAGAGTGGTTTGGAAGAATTATATGGTGTAGAGAGAGAGAGAGAGAGAGAGAGAGAGAGAGAGAGAGAGAGAGAGAGAGGCTTTGTTGGCTAGAAGGCTAAAATAAGGTAAAGGAAATTACCAAGGTAAGTTACCCTTAAAATGTTTTAACTAGAACAAGATTGGTCATTTTGCATCTCACTTCCTTGAGAAAGATAATGATGAGAAGAAAGATAAAAAAGATAAGGTAAATAGAGAAAATAGATTCAGAAGATTCAGAGACTACAAAAACAAAGGTAAGAAATCTTTTCATATTTATAATGAAGATCTAAGTGATGATGATCCAGATGACAATGATGAAAAAGAAGTTGTTTATGTTTCTATTAAAGACAAATCTGATGAAGATGAACCAAGAGCCCTAATATCACAAGTAAGTAAGAATGAAACATGGATTATAGATAGTGGTTGTTCACATCACATTACTGGTGACACACTTAAGTTTATTTCCTTGGAAAATCATGATGGAGGATATGTTATATTTGGTTATGGTGATCCGTACCTTGTGAAAGGAAAAGGTTCTGTAATTCTACTAAATAATATAATATGTGATGATGTTTATTGGGTTGAAGGATTAAATTATAATATGCTGAGTGTTGCACAGTTGAATAACACAGGTCACTGAATGGAATTTCAACATGGAAGAGTGAAAGTTTTTGATAAGAAGGAAAATCTGATTTCTACTGGAGAACAAACTAAAGGTAATTTATTTTATCTTGATACTTCTATGAAGAATTGCCTATTTGCTAAAGTTGAAGATGTTTGGCTATGACACAAAAGGCTTTGTCATGTTAATTTTGACAACTTGATCAAAGTGAGTAAAAAGAATAGAGTAAAGGATAACTGAGATTAGAGAAACCAATGAATTCTATGTGAAGAGAATGTCAAATGGGTAAGATGACTAAATCTATCTTTACAAACAAAACTTATGTTACACAAGGAATTTTGGATTTAGTTCATACTGATTTATGTGGACCCATGATAACTCAAA
The DNA here is from genome assembly GCA_018584345.1 of Thuja plicata. Classification (NCBI taxonomy): domain Eukaryota; kingdom Viridiplantae; phylum Streptophyta; class Pinopsida; order Cupressales; family Cupressaceae; genus Thuja; species Thuja plicata. The sequence goes on from MU228305.1 coordinate 651,418, forward strand.
GTTACTATGGAGACATATATTTTATTCTATTTGTGGATGATTATTCTAGAATGATGTCTGTAATGTTTTTAAAAGAAAAATATGATGCATTTCAAATATTTAAGTGGTATAAGCACCAAGTTGAGAAAGAAACTAGAAGACAAATGAAATGTCTGAGATCTCATAGAGGAGGTGAGTTTACATCTGATGAGTTTACATTGTTTTGTAATGAAAATGGAATTAAGAGATAGATGTCAGGACCGATGACACTACAACAAAATGGTATTGCTGAGAGAAGAAACAAATATATTGTTGATTGTGCTAGGACACTGATGATTGAGAAATGTATTTCAAAAAACTTCTGGAGAGAAGCAGTCAGTACTGTTGTTTACACATTAAATCGAGTACAAATGAAAAAGGTACCAATAGAACACCTTATGAAATCTGGTATGATCACAAGCCTATTGTGAGTAATTTCAAAGTTTTTGGAAGAAGACATTATATATTGAAAGATTATAGAGAAGGAAAGTTTGATTCTAAAGGGGATGAAGGAATATTATTAGGATATAATAAAAGGAGTAAATCCTATAAGTGTTTGCATAAAGTTACTAACAAAATGGTGGAAAGTGCAAATGTGAGAATTGATGAGTTTGCAGAAAAGAATGATGAAGAAAGAAAAAGGAACTTGAAGACTATGATAAGTTTGTATATGTACAACTTGATGTTCCTAACACCTTACTAAGAGCACCTACCAAGGAGGAAGTTGGACATATTGGTCTACAATCAAATGATGAGGATGAAGCACCAAGATCTACCAAGCCTGTTTTACCAAAATATGTGAGGAGGAACCACTCCCTAAGTAAGATTATTGGAAATAAAGATGCTGGAGTGATGACTAGAAGAAAGGTAAGACACAATACATGTTTGATATCTTCATTCGTGCGGATGAAAGTTAAAGACGCACTAGATGATGAAGATTGGATGAAAGAAATGAAAGAAGAGTTTGATAAGATAGAAAAGAACAATACATGGACTTTATTACCTAGGCCAAAGGATAAAAATGTTATTGGTACTAAATGGATTTTCAAAAACAAGCTGAATGAGAATGGTGAAGTTATCAGAAATAAAGCTAGATTATTTTGCAAAGGTTATGGACAAGAAGAAGGCATAGATTATGGAGATAATTTTGCACCTATTTCTAGAATGGAAGGAGTTATAATAATTCTAGCTTATGCGGCTTACAAAGGATTCAGAGTTTATCAAATGGAAGTCAAGTTTGCATTTCTGAATGGGATATTGGAAGAAGAAGTTTACATTGAACAACCTAAAGGATTCAATGAGAGCACAGACAAGAACAAGGTATGTAAGTTACATAAAGCTCTTTATGGCTTGAAGCAAGCACACCGAGCATGGTATGAGAGGATGAAATCTTATCTAATCAAAATATGATTTCAAAGAACAAGTGATAACAATAATGCTTACTTGAAGTGTGATAGTGACAACAAGGTTTTGATTGCTGAAATATTTTTTGAGGAAATAAAACCTTATGTAAGGCATTTAATGATGAAATGAGAAAAGAGTTTGAAATGTCTATGATTGGAGAGATTAAGTTATTTCTAGGACTACAAATAATGGTTGAAGAAGGGATCTATATTACACAAGCTAGGTATATCAAAGATATCCTCAAAACTTTTGGTATGGAAGATTCCAAGCCTGTTAGAACACCGATTGTCACATGATGTAAATTATCTAAAGAAGATGAGACACAAGAGGTGGATAATACTGTTTACCAATCGATGATTGGTAAAATATAGCATGTTGTTCACAATAGACCTGATATAGCACATGCTATTGGGATTTTTACAAGATTTTCTTCTAATCCAAAGGAAACACAGATGTCTACAGTCAAGAGAATTTTTAAATATCTGAAAGGAACTCAATATTTTGGTTTATTGTACAAGAAAGGAGGTACTTTTGATTTTCAAGTCTACACTGATTAAGATTGGGTTGGAAACATTGATGAAAGAAAAAGTACTAGTGGAGGCGCATTCTTTCTAGGTGAAAGATTGGTCACATGGCTAAGCAAGAAGCAATTGTATTTCACAGTCTACTGCCAACGAAGAACATGTTGTTGCTCCCATGAATTCTGTGAATATTTTTTGGATCAAATAGATACTTGAATGTATGCAAGAGATTATCTTAGATCCCATAACTATTTTATGTGATAACACAAGTATTGTCATTATATCAAACAACCCAGTTATGTATTCAAAGACCAAGCACATTTCTATCAAGTATCACTACTTGAGAGAACAAGTTCAAGAGAAGAATATGGTATTGGAATATGTGAATTCAAAGGAACAATTGGTTGATATCTTTACAAATCCACAACCGAAGGATGATTTTGAGTATCTCAGAGGTAAATTAGGGGGTTCTTCTCCTATCTAATATTCACTAAGTAGCATGAGGCATGTTGTATCAATTCTATAATTTATTAAAATATCTATTCTTGAATTAATGTTAGTGTGACACACTTTAGGTGATTCCTAAATTTTTGTGAGGAATTTTTTGTATGTAATGAGTATTTGTAAATGCAAGGTATAATCCACTACTGAAATAATTTTTTAGGATTATGACTTTTTGGCATTGTTGTCAAAGAGGGAGAGTATTGAATTGATGAAATTTATCCATAAGGGAGATATTGAAGAAAGAGGGAGAGAATGAATTGCTACTAAATTATTTACTCATAAAGGAGAATCAGAATGTATGCTACAGTATCAGAAGATTTATCCAAGAGGGAGAATAGTGAACAATTTAATGATTAGAAATAGAATATCAACTCAAGAGCAATGACAAAGATTGACAGTATTGAGAGTTGCAATCATCAATTTCTATAGTAGTACTATAGTTTTTCCATCAATGACAAAGAGGGAGATTGTTGATTAACTAATGGAGATGATGAAGACCGAGTGATAATAAGTATACATGCTTATAGAAATGGTTAGATCAATTATTGTTTTGTCATTGATTTCAAGCAATTGATTTACTGATTTTTATTGAGTTACCATATCATAAGAAGAAGAAGTTAAATGGGTGACAAATACAAATCAAACAATGATGAAGTGATATTGATATAGTTGTTTGCCACTATATATTTCATGTTATCAAGTCGGTATACTTGATTGATTAAGTCAGAAATTGCAAAGAGTTAAGCTATGAATAAAAAGAGTTACTCTATCGAGCTAGACTGAGTCAATTGATATAGAGTTGTGTTTATCATTTTTCAATTACCGATCACCGAGCACCGAACATCGAGTAGTGAATGAATTTAGTTACCGAGTTGTAAAGACAATGACCGAGTACAAGATATTGATTGTAAATGATGATAAGATCAAATTTAATACAAAGCTATGATGATTTGGATGGAGATAAGAATTAAAGGATGTGTGTTAGAAGATCTACAAGCGAGAAAATTTAATGAGAAGATCTAAGGAAAAGATAAAGTGGTTAAAACTGATTGTGAGAGTTCCAAGAAAAGTTCAAGTTACGAGGTAAAAGTTAAATAATTTACCGAGTTAAGATTTATGAAGAAGATGATCAAAAAAATGAGTGCAAATGATGGAAAAACTAAGCAAGGAGATTAAGAGGCAAAAGTATGTCTATATAAAGGATGAGAAGTTAACATAGATAATGGTGCTATCAAATTGAATTAAGAAGTAGAAGAAGCTGAAGAATAGAGTTACTGAGCATAATAGAGAAGAATAAAGAGAAGAATCTACAGTCTAAAATAGATAAAAATGGATTATGTGATTGTAGTATTCATGTGAGCGTAAAGGATCTGACACAAGAAAAGTGTAGTTTCTATATTTACAGAACAAAGTTTTACTATTTGTTATTAGCATTTGTAACAAAGAAAATATCTTAACCAAGTGGATTTAACATTCCTATTTGTAAATCCTAGACATAGGTGACATTCCAAAAGAGTGTTTAAAGTCCTCTAGCTAGGCCACTCCTAACAGGGTGAATATCTTAACCGATCTGAGGGAAATCCCTTAATAGGGTCACACTTAGAAAATGCATTTGTAATATTTTATAGGATAAGTTCTCAACTAAGCATACTTCAGAAAGGTACATTTTTATTGTGGGTCATAATTCCCACAGAGGTTTTTCCCATATTGGGTTTCCTTGTTAAATCTGGTGTCAACCAAGTTAAATATGTGCTAACTAAGAATGAATGATTGATTTGCATATTGTGAGATGTATGGTTGTTTAAGTTATTAAGTTATTTGGTGTATCAGTTATTACTGTATTCAGTGCTACTGAGTGAATCAGTTAGTTTATTTTAAGTGTTTAAGTTTGATTTGGTCTGATTCACCCCCCCTCTTAGTGGGACTAACAAAGAAAACATAGGATAAGGTACAAAAGGAATGTGTTTCTAAAAGATTTCATCATTTATGTTCTCTAATTACAAGAGATAAGACATCATTGGATATTGGAATAAATTAGTTGAAGGTAGATATTCAAGAAGGTAGTAATATTCCGAGAATGTGCATAAATCCATTTTTAAATATGGATGACATTGATAAGATATTGAGTGAAAGTGAAGCATTACTAGCAGACAAATAAAATAACTTTGATCCTTTAAAGGGATTTACTTCTGATTAGATGAAGGAAGTAGTGAAAATTGATAATAAAATCAAATGTTTAGAAGAAGAAAGGAAGAGGATGTTAGGAAGGTTTTCTAACTTGAGGAGGCTTATTACTTCTAAGTTAGACATTATGTAGAGAAGTCTTGAGGAAGAAGAGAAGAAAAGTATAACGCCACCCCCACCTGATATTCTTCATTCTAAGGAATCAACTTATGTAATCTGTGTGTAGATACAGATCTTGGACACTTTGAGGAAGATATGGAATGCAGATCTGGTAATCTTGAAGGACAATTTCTCAGATATATTCAATTTTTTGCAAGTATGTAGACAATATAGGAATTTTGGTAAAAAAGTTTTTAATTTTTGGCCCCACCTTTTCCATTGATGTCAAAGGGGGAGATATGTAGTAAAAAAATCATATACACCTAAGAGAGGAGATATATATCTTAGGGGGAGTACAATTTTTGGGAAAGTTTTTGAGACTTGGCCTTTTGACTAGACGCTTAGTCATTTTTCACAAGTGTTGCCATCAATTCCAAAGGGGGAGATTGTCGGAAAGAGACAACTTATAATGCATGATATGTTGAAATTGATTGAAACTATATAGTTTACTCTTGGCCACTTATCAGATATTTTGATACCAACTATTTTCGTGATGAAAAGAAACTAAGTATGAAGAATAATGGAGGATACAGGTTCAAAGCTCGAGTAAGTATGGTAGAGGTTAATTTATTAGATAATGCAAAGGTAAAGATTGTAAGTAGACATCATGATATGTATACTCAGATGATCACATGTTTTTGTGATGCAATATGAGGGAGATATGATACTTTGTGTATCAGGTTGACAGAGAACTATCTTATACAAAGTTAGTAGTACATTGGATCGATCACCGATCTTACCAAATTGCTGATCCAGTCATTTTGGTGATTCTTAGTGTAAGGGTAAACTATGGAGGATAATTTATTTGAATAGAAAGCTATTATGTGGTGATTTAGTCAAGGTATAATGGAATCTTCTACATATTTCATTATATTCTGGTTGGGTCGACTGAGTTAATATTTTGGAGATAAGATCAAGTATATAACATTGAGTTTTTGATATGATGAAAGTGTGTGTCATGTGACATGATGTGATATTGATGCAAAGATCAGAGCAGATAATTAGGTAGTAATATTTATCAGAGCTTCATCTAAATTGTATTGGCAGAGTTGATGTTGTTTGTCAGTTCATTTTTGGGACAGTAAGTCCTATCCATAATCTCATTGTAATTAATTGGTGAACCCAAATGAGGGTAAGATTGTTGTTTTGTATGGAGATGTAAGATCTAGGCTATAATCTTGAATGCATGTGCATTCCCCTTTATATGTACTATAACCTTTAATATGGTACTTATTACTGTAATAGTGAGATGTTTGTGGGTACCATCCCCATAGGAATTTTTCCCTTAACAAGGTTTTCCTCAAAAAACAAATCATGGTGTTATTATGTTATGTATGTTAATCTTATTCTATTTACTTTTAGTTATTTGTGGTTTCAAGTTATGTTATTGGATAATGAAAGTTAAAAATACTGCTGCACCGATTCACCCCCCTCTTGGTGCTTCCTAAGTCTAACAAAATGTCACATGGATCTATAAGTAATAACACAATCCCATGATATGAATCCTTTGTCCATTATTCATGAGTAATAAAACTAATCCTTGTGTAAAGACCCATGGTGGAAAACTAATGAATATGTTCAAGTGAGTTGCATTAGGGATTGTGTTGAAGAAGCCCATATGTTGAGTTTTCCTTTGTGAGTCTAACCCCTACCTCTGCATCATAAAAACATAGGAAGACTTTTGAAACTTAGGTATTTTATAGTTGTTAATAATATGGAAATGAACAACTAAGGGGTGGGGGTGAATTAGTTGTTCCCAAAATGTTAGCCATTCAAACATAGAAAACCTAAACTTTGATCTGATTACTTGAAAGAATAATATGCATGCATCCACAAATCAGATGACATCCACACACTTGATACAAGATTTTTATCGTGGAAACCCTATTAGGGGAAAAACCACAGTGGGGATGATCACCCACAATAAGTAAACACCTTGTTAGAATTATAAACTTATTACGATATATGGGGAATGCACATGCATTCAAGCTCACTACCTAGATCTCACTTCTCAAATAAAAATCCTTGGGCTAAAAACCTAAGGAAGGCTCATTGCCTTACAATCCAATTACTACAATGATCTACATTTTTTTGAGCCATATAAATGACACCTACCTTGTGTTTGATATAGCTCCAATGTAGCACAATGTAGATCTTTGTTCAACTCCTTGTTGAAACACTTTTGATCATCACTGAATCAGACTCTCCTTCTGCTAGTCACCTCTAGCATTCACATTCATGATCCACACCTTGAATTTTTCCTACTTCATCATCTTATACCAAGAACTAGGTTGACAAAAAACTAATTCACCATCTCTTCAAATAAACGCACCAAATCTCTTGATTCAAATCCATCTCTGATCATCAAATCATAGCCATGATCTATATCAATCACCTCAAGATCATAACACACCCATTTTTCATGATTTAGCACTTGTGAAACATGATTTACCAACTAAGTCAGCCAAGAAAATGAATAATAATAAAAATATTATTATTGACTAAAAAATGCACCAATAATCTAATCCTTCTGATCCATGTGTATCACCAACTCATCAAGCACATACTTCAAGAACATCCTATAGAATCATGATAAACACTCAAATAAACTACAGTCATTGGATTTGCTAGCTATTTTCCACCTAAATTGAACATCATTGTCAAAAATTCTCTAAGACAATATGATTATGCTTTGTGGACCTCTAAATTAAAAACCCTCTAAGTTTAAGACACCTAAGTATGCCCCCAAAACATGTCTAGGTTTTCTCCATGAATTATAACTTGATTGTGCATACCAAACCTCTTTTTTTCTTCCTAGCTATACTATCTATCACCTAGTATGCCAGTCACAAGCCTAAATCTTCATGATATCCTTTGAAACCTAGAGTGACCTAAGTAATGACCTTCTTTAACAATCTCCCATGTGCGTGACTTCATATATAAAATATCAGATTCTCACCGGATCTCTAAATATCTTGTTACAATGGCTAACTTGCAATAGTTAAGTTAGAGACAAACAAATACATCTTCTGATCAATTCCTCTGGTTCCTCTGATTTCTTTGTTTCCTTTTCTGGTTCACACATATCATAACCTATACAAATAGACATATTTATACATAAATACAATAAATATGAGATATAAATCAAGGATAAAACATATCATCACAAGATTACATTAGTCATCTCAATTTTTTTTTTGCAATGTAACAACTTTAAAAAGGTTAAAAAACTTAATATTGTTGATCAAAAGGTATCTACAATAGATTATACAAGTATAAAATATTTTATTATTCATCTAAAACTATTAAAATTTCCATAAAATGTAGGTGTGAGAGAATCTTGTTTTTAGTTTCAACACTTCCCCAAAAATACAATAACTAACTTGAAAAAGAAGCCTAAGGGTTTTCTTTAAACTATGCAAAATTTGCTACAAGAAATAAGCATGTGTTAAGAGAATAATGAGATGTAATACATTAATTTCTTTCTCAAAACCTCCTTGGGAATCTACTTTATTTGTCCCTACTTTTGAGGCCTAAAAAGTGCTCTGAAGTGATGGTTTTTGACATTTTCCCACCATTATCTCACCAAAGATGACTGATCTGAGACACCTTCATCATAAGCTAAGATTTTTCATGCAAGGATAGGAAAACATATCATGTTATCTAGCCTTAGTTCCTAATGTGTCATATTATGTTGCATTGGTTTCTAACATGAAAAGTTATCACCCATAAGACTCAATGCATAAATCCTTCTTTCCTTCATGCCTTATTCATTTTATGTTGCACTTGATTGTTGATAGGTTGGCCCCATAAATCCACTTAAAGTTATCATCTCAAGTCCCTTTTCACATCTATTTAATAACCCTTTCTCCTAAGGTCACCCATTTTTAAGTACCCATTAAGCCTTCAACACTCATCCTCTAAGCATCTCCGAGATGATCATTAGATTTGGTTCATGCACTATTACATAATTAAATCAACATGATAGTTGGAGCTAAGGCCACAAACCCACAATCAATATTCGAAAGGCACATGTCTTAGGTAAAGAAGTCAACATGACTACCTACAGTTACAGAAGATGTTCATCACAACACCACAAGAGGATATTAAGTCATCATGTGTCATATTACAATATTGCCAGGATCCACCATGTGCCGGATCGAGTCCCATGCTTTGAAGGTAAGAATGAAAACTGCAACAACATATGGGGTCATGACGTGTATGTTTGTCAACTTGTGGTGTTACAATATGATGCCACATGGAATGTTGGGATATGGTCTCTTTCTATAGCACAATCCAATAGTGTAAATTTCAATGAAAATTTTCTATGGCTGCCACATATGCAAATAGTTCAAAGTGTATGATACTAGAAAGCACATGGACACTCTTTCTATGTTTCAGCAAGTGGCTGAGAAAACTAAAGGTTGAGGTAACACAAGGAATCCATGTTAGGAGAAGGTTCAAAGAACAAATGGATTCTCAGGAGCTCGTTGGAACTTGTAGAGGGTTTTAAAAACTCACCAATGTTAAAGCATATGTCACTTCAATGTCAACCATTGATTTAATCTGACTGACGACTGCATTTAAAATGCATATCAAGGAGATTACTAGTTACATCTTATTCTTTTGATAATGTGCAAGACTCCTACATTGACAACTAACATTCAAACTAGTAGTCCGAATTTGGTTTTTTAAAAACTAAAAAAGGTTTTACTAGACAAAGAGGCTAAACATAACACAGAGCTACTTCTGACAATACTTATGGAAATTTGTCAAGTCCAAATGGTTCCATAACTACTCCTGTCCCTACACACACAATTCAAAGTATCCTCATGCCTATTTGTCACTTTCAGACATGTTATTTCTCTTTAACAAATACATAATAATGTCATATCTTATTGTAGAACCATCTCTAAGGCATGGATTTCCCCTTCTTGAGTGTAGAGGCATTCATGATCTTTCTTGTGGCCACTTTTTGTCAACTTCATGGATCAAGATACACACATTAGGATCTGATCCTTGATTTGACTAGTTTGAACCATTCTTTGCAACTAAACCCTAGTCTAATTAGGGCTTTGACTCTAATGTTTAATATAAGATATGCCTGATCCGTAAAGGAAAATTTTTAAGATATCTTCTAGGTTATCTTTTGTTCTCTTGCAGTGAATTACGTCCTGCAACTTTAAATTTTCCTCACCTTTAAATAATGGAAATCTCCCATTTTTACATATTATTACATTTCTAATTTCTTGTGCATGTTTTCTTAGCTTCTTTTTTGAATGTATCTTTCTCTATTCCTATCTTATATGATGTGTTAAATATGCTTTTGGTTGTTGGCTTTTGAATGCATCTTTCCTTGCAACATCTTATAAGTTCTAACCTACACATATAACCTTGAGATAGAATAAGATTAAGAAATATGTATGTTTTGGGGTGATTTATTGCTATTTTGTATAGCTATAGGAAGAGAGAAAAATATTTCAATTAGGTACATCACCCATTCACTTTCCTATAATCCTTCTCCCTTTTTCCTTGAAATATATTATTTTAGGTTAGAAGTAGGTTTCAGGTGTTCGGTTTGTTTCACACACCGTGTTGAGGTTTTTTAACATGATGAATTACTCTAGTTTAACATGATGTGTTGTGCTGGTTCAACACTGTATCCTAATTGGAAAGGAAGTTGGCCTTCTTAAGAGATTCAACCTCACTTGTGAAAGGTCCCACACTTGGAGATTGTTTCCATGTTTCACAAGGTTTCTTGAGGGTTATATTCCAAGAAAGGGTGAAATTTTTTGTGACAATAGTTCCTATCACACCTAGACTACCCTTCAATTCATTTTATAAGCCCATTGGTTAGTAAGTGAAAATATCATCATTCACTAATAATTTGGGAGTTTTTCTTAGTTCAAGTAACCTTCAGAAGGAAATCTTTAAACACGATGACAACTCTAAGTTTAGATCTACTCATTCAAGTAGTCTAAGTGTTCATATGTACAAAGATCAATTCTTATCTTCAATATTTTTTGAAATTTTATATGACATTATAGTTTATTTGAATTCCTAATCATGGATCCATTTCATAAAAATGTATATTATTCGGGCCCCATATCATGATATTTCTACCCCTACACCCTCCTATCAATATCATCCTGAGCCATGCCCTAGTTATGGCCCAAATTCCTTTGCATCATCAAATGGCCAACATGTAGTCATTCAAGTGACAACTCTAAGTTTAGATCTACTCATTCAAGTAGTCTAAGTGTTCAAATGTACAAAGATCAATTTTTATCTTCAATATTTTTCAAAATTTTATGACATTATAGTTTATTTGAATTCCTAATCATGGATCCATTTCATAAAAATGTATATTATTCGAGCCCCATATCATGATATTTCTACCCCTACACCCTCCTATTAATATCATCCTGAGCCATGCCCTGGTTATGGCCCAAATTCCTTTGCATAATCAAATGGCCAACATGTCCAATATTATTGCCACCCTCCCATCCATAATCAATCTCTAGTAAGCCCCCAATAGAGGAATCAGTTGGTTTTGAAATGATGCATGTTGCATTGGTGCTAGGTTCATGAGCCTAGACTTGGATTTTTATCAAGTTCCCAACCTGTCCCCAAATTTAGACGATTTGGGATACAATGAGTTAAGAATCCTTTTTATATATAGGGTAAAATATTGTATAATCTTGAGCAACAATAAGGGCTTCACATGCAACAAGAAGAAATGGATCTCCAGTTTCATTTCCTATACATGAGAGTATAGGTGATGTATCTTAAGGAGGAGGTGGCTTCTAAAGTTGGTCTCCATGAGTAAGAGGTTTTGACTCTTAAAATATAATATGAGAAAAAAATGGAGGCACAAAGAAAGTAGCATGAAGAAAATCTTGGAAGATAATTGGCTTCACAAAAAGAAAAATGTGAGGAAGATTTAATAAAGAAATTGCATGCAAAGGTGGACCCGATGAAGATTCCTCTTTCCACAGTAGAAAATTTAGAAAAAAAACATCTAGCTCTTTCTTTTTAGATTACATGAGGCTCCTCATGTTGAAGTTCCAAGATTCATAGACCCTCAACCCATTTCTAAAAATCCTTCCTCCCTGATACAAAAATTCTCACTTGCTTAGCTCTTTATGTCTAAAACAATTACAATATTTAAGGTTGAATTAGTTGTGTGGAGTTATGATAGTCCTAACATGTCATGGTGGGAGGATGAGATAGATAAAAAAATTCCATGGAAGGAAAAGGTGCACTATACTATTTGTGAGCCTTCACATGGTCCAAAAATGGAGGATTGAGAGCTAGAGGATAAAGAGGATCTATAAGAGGAAATTGAGAAGTTTGAATTTCAAAAAACCTCTCTTCGGATGAAGAATGAATGACATAATGAAGATGATCCAATCATATTTGAAGATTCCCACTTTGTTTTTTTAATATTTTGGAGGAAAAAGATCATGGGAAAGTTCCTTCCTTTGAGGAACAAATTACAACTAATAATATTTTAGTTGAGGAAGAGTAGGAAGAATTAGACATGTATGAAAAATAAGGGAAAATCTAGTCAAGGCAACATGAGGGAAAACATAATTAGAATGATGAAGATCAAGAAGATGCAATTCATGAACTTGAAGATGATATTACCAACATCATTAAGGATTTATGATTAAATATTGACACCATATAGGAATCTCCCAAGGAGGTATTTCATGAAAAAAATGAGGAAAAGATGGAGATCATCTTTTCACAAGAGACATTTGAAGAGCCACATTCAAGCTAGTTGAATTTCAAGGTTGCAGAGCATAATAGTGAGGTCAAGGCTAATCACTTGAACTTAGTACAATAAAGAGGATGCCCAATAAGGAATCTAATTTTACAAGAAGTCTGCAAGTCATTCCTATTCATGCTTTTTATAATAAATTTAGCACACACAATGAAGAGGGGGTGGTGAATTAGTGTTAGGAATCACAGTCCACCAACACAACTAAGAGGGGGGTGAATAATTTTTGAAACAGATTATTAAACATTAAACATTATAAACTAAAAATTTAATCCAAATGATAACAAAGTAAATGAAACACCATAAAAAAGTCCTTTGTTGTCGAGGAAAACCTGTTAAAGGTAAAATCTTGGTGGGAATTAACACCCACAAATAATATACTTAGAGTAGAGTATCCCTGCTAAAAGATTTAGCCCTGTTAGGAGCTTATTAATGCATTACAATACATAGTCCTTGTTAAAGGATAGACCTTCTTAGTAATCAAGAGTAATAGTAGACTCACTTCCTAGGAACACTACCTAAAGAAGGTTATATCCACCCTCAGGACTTACTCTCTGAAATACAAGTGTGTAAATGAAATATACAATCTAATGAACTATATGATAGCAACTATATTTTCTTGATCAGTTCCAATGATGTGTCTTAATCACATCCTCTACTCTACATCCAACATAATTCACACAAACAAGCTTGCAACTTCTACACTTCGATGTTACCGTACTTACATAAAAGAAAATAACTTCCTTTTATACAGATTTATAATAAGCAATTAGGTCAACTAATTAAGACTTCTCCAATGAAAAAATAATTACTTAACCCATTGCTAAGATAAACATGGTACCTATAACAAGTAAACATCAATTAAAATTCATAAAATATAATTCAAGATCCGTAATCCACACTTGCATTCCTTAATACAGGCCCCATCTATGAAGTCGACCCCAAATAGGTATCCTCTAGAACACACACCACAAATGACGTCACCAAGAGTCCTGCAACCCAAGAATAATAAAAAACATTCTTCAACATGTCTTTTTCCATTCCCCAACCTCGCATATCATGAATCCATATCGCACACAAGGTATCCTCAAAATACAGAGACTAACTCTATCAAAGATCACTATCACAGTCCAGTACCCAGTCTTCACTAAAACATCTGTAACTCACTCAATCTGAAATATTAAGCCATGAAACCTTAGCCAAAGGACCACAACACATCCCTATACAAATTACTATCTTCTCTCATTCTAAATCAATCATACAGTACCTATACACTTCTGTTAGTCAACTAAGAAACAGTAACAACTAGTCAGTTCTGCCTCCATAGAAACATATGTTGACATCTATGATAAAACATGAATACCAACAACAACATCAGAAACCAATTCCCACCATCTCCCTCTTTGGCATTGATGGAAACATATGAGAAAATTGATCAACCCAATAGTACTCACTCTCAATACAATCTTCTCAATATCCTCAACACAACTCTCCCTAAAATAGTAGTGATTTTCACATAGAATCTCTCCCCCTTTCACAACAATGGCCATTGGTGCCATAACTCAACTTCATATCATCTTTCCTCTGTAAGGTGTAGCTTTTTCAAATCTTCATGCATCCAAAAACCAGGTGCAAAATCACCCAAATGTGTTCTATAATGCTCTTGCGATCACTCCCCCTTAGGAGTTGATCCACACATCAAGTCTAGAAAATGATATAGCTCTGAAAGCCATTGGACTGATGCATTCCTGCATCAATTTAGTTCTCACAAGGAGGGGCTCTCACCCAAAGGATACCTTTGAGATACTCAAAGGAATCCTTTGGAAAAGGTTTGTTAAATATATTTTCTATTTATTCCTTTATGCTGATATACTCCAATCTAATCTCCTTTTCAACCTTGTCTCTCAAGAAATGATACTTAATGGAGATATGTTTAGTCTTTGAATGCTTAAATGGATTCTTTGACATATTCACTATGCTGGTGTTATCACAATGGATAACCACTGGCTCATCAAAAGTTATCTCGATGTCCTTCAACATTTGCTTCATCCAAACAATCTATGTGTAATTTATAACATAAATAACATACTCAAATTCAGCAGTAGATTGAGCTATACAATCCTACTTTTTACTTGACCAAGAAACCAATATTTTCCCAAGAAAGAATGCACCGCCACTTGTACTCTTTTTGTTATCAATATTTCCTTCCCAATCAACATCAGTATAAGCATGTAAATCAAAATCATCATATTTTTTATACCATAAGCCATAATCTAGTGTTCCTTCTAGATATCTAAATATTCTTTTTGCAACACCAAGGTGTGTCTCTTTAGGATCCGCTTGATATGTTTCCATAATTCCAACTGCATTAGCAATATCTAGTCTAGTGTGAGTTAGATATTGTAAGACTCCAATCATAGATGTGTACTTTGTCTAAAAACAATCTAAGATTCATCAGTAGTAGTAATCTTGTGACCAGTAACCATAGGTGTTCCAATAGGTTTACAATCTTCCATTCCAAACTTTTTCAACATTTCTTTAAGATACTTTGTCTAAGAAATAAAAATACCATTCTTGTCCTGATTAATTTGCAGTCCAAGGAAAAATTTCATCTCACCAATCATTGACATCTCAAATTCATTTTCCATTTGCTTAGAAATTTTTTTACTCATTGCATCATTTCCTTCAAAAATGGTGTCATCAACAAAAACTTCAACTATTAGAATTCCATCTTCACTAGTTCTTAAGTACAAATTACTATCTGCATTACCTTTTCTAAAATGAAGACAAAGTATATACCTATCCAATCTTGCATACCATGCTCTAGATTCTTGTTTCAGTCCATACAAATCCTTCTTCAACTTGCAAACCATATCCTCATCTTCTGTTAGAGGAAATCTATCAGACTGTTCAATATATACTTCCTCTTCTGGATCTCCATTCAGAAATATAGATTTCATATCCATCTAATATACTTTGAAGTCTTTGTGTGTAACATAAGCAATAAATAATCTTATATCCTCAAGCCTAGAAATAGGAGAAAATGTTTCTTCAAAGTCTATACCTTCTTGTTGTGAGTATCCTTTACAAACCCGTCTTTCCTTATTTATTACAACCATTCCTTCTTCATTCATCTTGTTTCTAAAAAATCACTTAGTTCCTATAACATTATTATCTTTAGGTCTAGGAACCAGTTCCCAAGTGTTATTTTTCCATATCAATTCCAATTCTTCCTACATATTTTTAGTCCAAGATTCATCTCTACATGCCTCATCAATAGATTTTGGTTAACCTCAAGGATTAAAATTTTTTCATTTCTTAATCTTGATCTTGTCATCTTTTCTTTATTTACATTGCCAATAATTTGATTTTCAAGATGATTTTTCTTAACATACCTTGGATTTTTAGGAATTTTAGTAGGATCATTTGAGTCATCTTGACATACCTCGGTCTCATGTTCAATCTCAAAAGGTTCTTGTTGATCTGCAGTAACCTCTTTGATCTCTGTGGTCTGGTTACAGTCATATATTCTTTCTTAAATTTCAAACTTTTCATCAATCCTCACATTATCACTTTCAATCATCTTCCTCAATCTCAGATTGAAAAATTTATAAGCTTTTCTCTTAGTGGAATGACCAAGGAAGATTCCTTCATCACTTCTAGCATTATACTTTCCTATCTCATCATCTATTTTAATATAGCATTTACTACCAAATATTTTGAAATATTTCATTGTAGGAGTATGATTCAATCATAACTCACAAGGAGTCTTACTTGTACCTTCTCTGATGTAAATTATGTTCAAACTATAAACATCAGTACCAACAACTTCTCTCCAATGAACATGTGATACATTTCTTCCAGCAACATGTTTCTTGCAGCATCTAATATTTTTTTGTTTCTTTGCTCTGCTATCCCATTTGGTTGTGGTGTCCTAGGAGAAGATGTCTATCTATATATTCCATTCTCTTTGCAGTATTTATTGAACAATTCTGAAGTAAACTCTCAACCTCTATTTGATCTCAAACATTTTATCTTTAAACCTGATTCATTCTCAACTTTTTATTTGAATATCTTGAATTTTTCAAAATCCTAATATTTCTCTCTTAGATATGTAACCCACATCATCCTAGAAAATTCATCAACAAAAATTATAAAATACCTTTCACCAGATCCAACTTCCCTTTCAGTGAGTAAGATTTTCTTTTAAAACTACTTCTAGTCTGTTTCCCCATTACACATTCTCTACACATGGTGTTATATGGTTTCACAATATTTGGTAGGTCTCTAACAACATTAGTCATGCTTGTCTTCATAATATTATCAAAATTCACATAACAAAATCTTCTATGCCATAACCAACTGTTATCAATCTTTGCAACAAAATAAGAAGCCTTAGATGTATTCAATTCAAATACATTACCTTTTGAATTTTTACCAGTTGCAATCAATTCTTTTGAATTAATTCTGATAGAGCATTTCCCATAAATGAATTTCAATTGATAAACTTTGTCCACTAGCTTTCCAACACTCAACAAATTATGTTTAAGTCCATCAACAAGTAACACATTGTCAATATTAGTATTTCCATCTAGAGAAATAGATACAACTCCAATGATAAGATTAGGAGTATTGTCACCAAATATCACAACACCACCATCATACTTGGTTATCTTAACAAATTTATTTCTATTTCCAGTCATATGGTGTGAACAACCACAGTCGATGACCCATTCATATTTATTTTCAACATGTGACACTAGGGCTCTCTCTTCATGAATAGGTTCATCATCCTTGATAGAAATATATCCAGTCTCATCATAATCACTAACATCATCATCAGAAACACCTTCACTAGCATAGTAACATTCCTTATCCTTGGAATAATTAGGTCTATAAAACATATATTTATGCTTAGGAACCCTTGTAGGAAATCTAGATGCAAAATGACCTATCTTATTACATAAAAAAAATTTAGAGGTAACTTTCCTTCAAACTTACCGTTACCTCTCTTTTCTCTTCTAGCAACCAAGGCCACAATTTCATTTAGCTTCCTTTATTCTTCCTGTATCTATTCCCAGTCATTAGCATATTCACCAAGCTCTTCTCTCAAGTCACTTCTACTAGTGCTCATAGTCCCTGATAAAGTCTTTTAATTTTTATGCACACTCACCTTAGATGTTGTCTCAAATTTAGGTAATGAATCTCCCATCTCTGCAGCCTCAAATGTACTGAATTTTGCAATCACCACCTCTCTTTTAAAGTTATCTGTTAAAGGTATGATCTCCTCTATAGCTTGGACTTTAGTTTTGTAGACAGGTGTCAAAGATCTAAGAATATTTTTAATGACTTCATCTTCATTGTATGTGCCTCTAGAGTTTCTAATGCCAATAATAACCTTTGTAACTTTCTGTACATATGCTCTAATATTATCTTCATCTTTCATTTTTCCGATTTTCTAGCCTTGTCTTCTAGTTCTACAACTTTGCTTGCTTAGTAAACTTATCTCCTTCATATAGTGCTTCCAATCTTGACAAATTTTATGTGCAGAATCCAAGTCTTTAACCACTGTGAATTCACCTTCAGAGAGGGAACTAATCAATGCTTCTCTTGCAACTATGTTATAAGAAAACATATTTTTTTTCATCATTAGTATCTTTATCTTGTTCATCTTCAGTCTTGATTGGCTCATCCTTCTTTGTAATCATCAAATAATCAATTCCCAAACTTAACAAATGAGTTCTCATTTTGTTCTTCCAACTGTCAAAGTTTTAGTATCAAACTTTGGACTATCCTTCTTGTAGTATGCCATTTTCAAGATCACCTCAAGCTGTTAAGATTTCTTTGTAAGGACTAGAAGCTTTGATACCAATTATTAAGAATAACAATCCACCAACACAACTAAGAGGGGGGCGAATAAGTTGTGAGAGAGATTATTAAACATTAAATGTTATAAACTAAAAATTTAATCCAAATGATAACACAATAAATGAAACACTATAACACAATCCTTTGTTGTTGAGGAAACCTTGTAAAAGGTAAAAACCCAATGGGAGTTAACACCCAAAAATAATGTACTAAGAGTATAGTATCCTCGCTAAAAGTTTTTAGCCTTGTTAGGAGCTTATTAAATTATAGTACGTAGTCTGTGTTAAAGGACAAACCCTATTAGGAGTCAAGAGTAATAGTAGACTCACTGCCTAAAGAAGGTTATATCCACCCTCAGGACTTACTATCCAAAATTCAAGTGTATAAGTGAAATATACAATCCAATGAACTGTATGATAGCAATTGTCTTTGCTTGATCAATTGAAATGAAGTCTCTTAATCACATCATTTTCTCTACATCCAACAAACTTTGCACAAACAAGCTCACAACTTTGAGATTTCAGTGTTACCACACTTACATAAAAGAAAACAACTTCCTTTTATAAAAATTTACAATACATAATTAAGTTGGCCAATTAAGTCTTCACAAATGCACAAATAATTACTTAACCCCTTGCTTAGATACACATGGTACCTATAAGAAGTAAACATAAATTACAATTCATCAAATATAATTCAAGATCCGTAATCCATGTTCGAACTCCACAATACACACTCCATCTCTAAATTCATGCCACAACTGATGTCACCAATAGTCTTGTAACCAAATAATATAGAAAACATTCCTCAACATGTCTTTTTCCATTCCCCAAGCTCGCATAACATGAATCCATATCACACACAAGTTATCCTCAAAACATAGAGACTAACTCTGTCAAAGATCACTGTCACATTCCTGTACCTAGCCTTCACTAAAACATCTGTAACTCAATCAATCTAAAATATTAAGCCATGCAACCTTAGCCATAAGATCACAAAACATCTCTATACACATCATCATCTTCACTCATTTTGACTCAACTGTATAGTACTTGTACACTTCTGTCAGTCAACTAAGCAACAATACTAACCAGTCTATTCTGCCTCCATAGAAACATATTTTAACATCAGTGAAAAAACATGAATGCAAACAAAAACATCAGAAACAAATTCCAAATTACTCAATACCTTTAACCAAATTACCAACTTAATGTCAAATCTAAAAGATAAACATGAATGCAAGAACATAACACTACAATCAACACATAACACCAAGAGTTTTGATGTGAAAACTTTGTTAGGGAAAAAATATGGTGGGGATCAAACCCACAAGATGAATGTACTCGGTTAAAAGAACTATACCCTTTTAGGAGTATTACACATGGGAATGCACATGCATACAATCACACTACCTAGAGCTCACTACTCAAATACAACAAGGATATCAATCCCAAGGAAGGCTCACTATCTTATAACAATATCTGATCTCAAATCACAAATGACATACTGTCCAAACTCACAATGTGATAACTAAACATGTCTTATATTCCAATTTAGTTCCAATGAAGTAATTTAAATATCTGCCTCAATTATAGATTCTACTCATACCTCTTCTTTTTTAGAATCTCTACTACAATACCCATCTCTCCATACCTTCACAATTACAAATGACAATAAATTTATACATATTACATCAATTCATCTCAAATAGGTCGACCAAAGACCTAATTATAAAATATTAATTCAATACAAATAAATACATAATTAGATCCATTGAATGTCAAATAAGACATATAAATAACCTATAACAACATCCTCAAAAATGCTTCAGATCCATAAATCATGCCATGATCCATTGCAACACGCTACACCACCAAGTCAACCAAGAAAAATAAGAAAAATCAACATGTTACATGAAAAATCTTCAAACTAAATCACATAATCCAATGCAATCCAACAACATGAATAGGACACAATCAAGAAACATCAGAAAGAAACTTGAAATACCACATCATCAATAGGAACAACTCTATCTCATAAATATAACTCATCTATGCACTGTTCATTGGGAAAACTAAACTATAACCACTGCCATAAAATAAAAATATCTTTCCAACATCCAAATCACGAACCACTCAAGATAAGGACACAAATCCATGTCGTAAACTTACCAACATATTAGCAGCAAAGAATATCCCCAAACAGATCCACACTGAACCAATAACATAAATACTGTCTCTTCATGAACAACAAAAATAATAGTCTCTAATAAATCCTTCATAGCTCATCCAAATCAACATCATAACCTCTACCACTTGAACCAAATCAATTAAAGACATCAAGGAAATTCTCTGTAAATTCACAATGTATCATATTCAATGTAGTAGCCATACCGCATAAATCATCTCACTGAACAAACCAGGAACACTATCTCCAATAGTAGGAATATATTGAGATCAATGATAAAACATTAATGACAACATATATATGGACAATCAAAACAATATCTCATCAATCTCCCTATAAGCTCCCCCTTTGGCATTGATAACAACATATGATGAAAAAAATTAAATCAATGCACAAAGAAACAATATCAATAACAATACCAACAATATCCACAATATGACATACTTGTTTTATTATCTCTCCCTCAGAGTCTCTTACTTTATTTTTTACATGAATAAATCTCCCCAATATGCTTATTTTTCACATGATTATCTCTCCTCCTTTGAAATTAATGATAAAGACACATGTATGCACTAAGTCATAGAGGAAAGAAACTGAACAATCATCTCTCAAAACTGAATAAACATCTCTCAACCACTAACCACTACTCAATCACTACTCCCCCTAAGGAGTAGCCACCAAAAACATCAATCCAAATTAATGATAATTTGTAAGCACACTAGACTGATGCTTCTCAACACATCTCTAGCTTTGATCAGGAGGGGCAATGACCCCAAGCTTACCTTAGAGATACTCAAAAATATCCTTTGGAAAGTGTTTCATGAAAATATTTTCAATCTTATCTTTAGTAGACACATACTCCAATTTAACTTCTTTCTCACTGACTTTGTCTCTTAAAAAATAAAATTTAATAGAAATACATTTTCTTTGAATGTAATACAAGATTATTTCAAATATTGATAGCACTTGAATTGTCACAATAAATAATAATAGGCTCATAAATAATCACTCTGATATCTTTTAACATTTCTTCTTCCATATTAATTGTGTACAATTAATAGAAACAACAACATATTTAACTTCAACCATAGATTGTGATATACAATTATGTTTCTTACTTTCCCATGAAACTAATCTCTTACCCAAAAAGAATGCTCCACCACTAGTGCTCTTTCTTTCATCCACATTACCTTCCCAATCTGCATCAGTATATGCACTTAATATAAAACCATTATCTTTTCCATACCATAAGCCATAATCAATTGTCTCTTCAAACTATCCAAATATTCTCTTAACAACAACATGTGACTCCTTCAGTTCTGCTTGGAATCTAGCAACAATGCAAATAACATTCATAATATCTGGTCTAGTTTTTGTCAAGTATAGTAACCCACTGATCATAGATCTATATCTTATATGATTTGAATTAGGTGTATCATCAATCTTTGTTAATTTACAACGAGTAATCATAGGACTACCAACAGGGTTTGAATCATCCATACCAAATTTATTCAATAACTCTTTCTTATACTTAGATTGAGATATGAAAATACCTTTATTAGTTTGTGTAATCTACAGTACAAGGAAACATTTCATCTCACATATCATAGACATCTCAAATTATTTGTACATTTCATCAGAAAATTCGTTACTCAACTTGTCATTTCCACCAAAAATGATATCATCCACAAGGACTTCAACAATAAAAATGTTATCATGATCAATTTTTAAGTACAAATTACTATTGGGAGTACATTTACTAAAACCAAGTGTTATTAAATACTTATCCAATCCTCCATACCAGGCTCTAGGTTCTTGTTTCAATCCATAAATTTCTTTCTTCAATCTACAAACCATGTCATCCTCATTAGTCAAAGGAAAAACATCAGGTTGCTCAATGTAGACTTCCTCTTCCAATTCTCCATTCAAGAATGCAAACTTAACACCGATCTGATATAATTTGAAATAACTATTAGTAGAATATGAAAGAAAAATTCTAAGGGCTTCAATTACAAAAACATGAGAAAAGGTTTCCTAAAAATCAATTCCTTCCATATGTGAGTATTCCTTACAAACAAGTTTGGCTTTATTCCAAACCACTTCACCTTCTCCATTAAATTTATTTCTAAATACCCATTTAGTACTAATCATATTCTTTTTTATAGGTCTAGGAACAAGAATCCATGTTTTATTATTTTCAATATTTTCCAATTCTTCTTCCATTTCTTTAACCCAACTATCATCTTTGCATGCTTCATAAAATTTTTTAGGCTCAATCTTAGAAATCAAACAAATTTCAATTCTAGCAATTCTTCCTCTACTCTGAACACCCTTATTACTATCACCAATAATATGATTATCTGAATGATTCAATCTTACATACCTAGGAGTCTTTGGATTTTTTTTTGTAGTAGACGCTTGTCTTTCCACTTTATCAACATTTTCATATTATTCATTTATTTTACCGATCCATTCTAATTCTAATTCTGTGCTTCCACAATCTGACTTAATCTGATTCATAATTGCAATATCTGACCTAGTTCTAAAAATTTTCACCCACTCTCACATTTTCACTTTCAATTACTTTCTTCAACCTCATGTTATAAAATTTATATGTTTTTCTTTTGTAGAATAACAAATAAATATTCCCTGATCACATCTAGGATCAAATTTGTCATTGTATTAACATGACCAGACCAAAGTTCATAAGGATTCTTACCGGTTCCTTTCTTAATTTTCACTTGGCTCAATGTATATACTATAGTGCTAACAAATTCTGTCCTATAGATCTACGAAGTACTACCTTCAATCATCATGGTTCTAGTAGTGTCTAGAATAGTTCTATTCCTTCTCTCTGCAATGTCATTCTTATAATGGGGTCCATGGAGAAGAATTCCATCTCTTTATTCCATGCTATTCAATTTTTAGTTTAAAAATTAGTAGAAGTAAACTCACCACCTTTGTCCAATCTCAGACATTTCAACTTCAATCATGTTTCAGTCTGAACCATAGCTTTTAAAATCTTGAATTTTTCAAAGGCTATACATTTAACTTTAAAAATATAACCCATGCCATTCTAGAATAATCATCAGTGAATATAATGAAATATATGTCCCCATAATAGCTTCTTTTTCTTGTAGGACCACATAGATCATCCTGCACCAAATCCAGAACTCCACTTGAAGATTAATTATTTCTCTTAAAAGTAGACTTATTTAATTTACCCAACTAATATTCTTTACACCACATTAGAAGGTTTCATCAATTTAGGAAGATCTCTGACTTCTCTTTTAGTACTTATCATTTCAATGTTATAAAAATTTACCTGAGAAAATCTCTTGTGCCACAAACAACTGTTCTCTATCTTAGAAATCAGACATCTACTCTCAGAATTTTTCAAATGAAATATATTAGCTTTAGTCTTTCTTCCTGTAGAAATCTCAACTCTAGAGCTTCCATTAATATTTTACATTCACTGAGACATCTGGGCACATTTTCTGACAGACTATGATCGAATGTCCGACGAGACTCTATCAAAAGTTTGATGAGAAAGTCATCCCTATTTTTAGTTAAATATTCCAAAGCTGGATTGTTCATCTCATTATCGAGGAAGATGCGTTAGAAACTGGGTTGGTTTGAAATCGTAATACTCTGACGATTAAGTTGTGCCTCCAACGAGAATCATCGTCATAAGATTAGCATTTATGATGATATTTTTGGGGTCATTCGATGACATTCTGATCCCAAAGTATTCTCTGACAAGGATGTTATATCTCTGACGCAAAATGTCATCGGGTGTTCAACATTACCATTGATCATTATTGGGAATCATGTCAGAATTATGACGAGCTCTAATGTTTTACTTCATAGGTAATGTTGTGCCTCTAACCCAAATTGTCATCATAGGTACAACATTACCGTCAATACATTTTTGTGGTGTACGTCACAATTTTGACTACAATTTAACATTTAAAGAAAATGTATGCCCTAGATGGCTTTAACAATAATTCACTATTAATGTTAGGGTACTTCCTAACCCTAACATCCCTTCAGGGCTCCAAATTGATAGATTTGAGGCATATAAAAATATTATATTCTTCTCAACTTGAGAAACTTACCATGAGGATCCAATCTTGATCCTAAGATACCATACACACCTTTGCTAAAAGAACCCACACATTCTCTTTGAACTTGTCTTCAAATAGTAAATACTCCCCCACTCTAATTTCTGGTCAGAATTCCTTCACCCTCATATGCACAACCCTCCCATATAATCCTAAGAGTCCCAAGTACACTATGCTTCTGTAATGCCCAAAACTTACACCTAAAAATGCAACAACTTTTAAAAAAAAATAAATAAATAAATATAACATACCATTTTAACCCAATCAGGAATTCATGGTTCTGCTAATTATAATATTTATCAATAACACAAGATGGAAATGGAGCGACTTTAAACATTATCCTTTAATAGTATTCAAATGATAATCATACGAAGATGTTGCATACCTGAGTTTTCTCCCTTGCTTGTGAATCATATTCTCCTTGCCTCTCTATTTCCTGCATCCTTATATATTTCTACACAACTAGATGCACGATGTTAAATTCATTTCTGATTACATACACGAGCATAAGATAAGCTAAGACAATATCATAGCTAAATCAATCATAAGCTATTTCAACCAAGTTTCGTAAAGATATGCAACTATGAAAAAATTATTGGTAAGGGGGTGTCAAGAGCCAGGAAAAAACACTCAGAAGTACAAGTCCTAAGGGCTAGACCTAATGCCCTTGGGGGCTCATCGTAGATGGCCTTGCCTACGTAACTCGCAGAGACATCGTAGTTCAGGTTTACAAAACTTAACCCAATTCACACTAGGTATGCCCTAGTGGGGGTACAATTCACTTTAGAAATTAGATGGGGTATATGTTAGGAAGTATGAGTGAATGCTATTATA
>MU228305.1:687315-708381 GCA_018584345.1 Thuja plicata
TAGAACATATGCTAACTAGGTGCTTGAAGCATTAAGGTAATGTACTTACCTTCTCATCGCTCGAATTACTTTATTCCACTCACTTCTCCAATTATTTTTCCATGGTAGGGTCAGTGAGGCACTACAACTTCTCTAATAGGCATGATCCAACTCCTATTCATCCAAGGAAAATAAGACTCCATCAATGGCTTGTTAGCTCTTTTTCTTGTAGAATCAGTATATGGCAGTAAATGGTAGACTCTTTAGTTCCCAATTCAGATTCTCTCAGGGAAAAGGATAATTAAAAAGGATGAAAATCTTTCTACACTTTGGGATCCACATACCCAGATGGGTGTACCTTCAACAAACTACTATCTTTTAGCAAGTCTGACAGTGGATTAAGGATTCATGATCCTTCTTCTTTTTAAGCCACTTGGCTTAGGAAGGCTAACCTATTGATCCTCTTTTTAAGGAATCACTAAGATGAATTGTACTCAATACAATTATCTAGACATGTATTTTAGGTAACAAAAATATAAAGATTAATTAATATTTGATTGATGATAACAACTACTTATCAGAAATTGAGTCAGAATAAAACATACATAAACCAGAGATAATTAATTGGAATACAAATAAAACCTCAGATAGAATGCCTTATAGACTATCTTCTCCCCCTCAAACCCCTGTATCAAATTCCTGCATAAACCCTAACCCTCTGTAATTATTTGCAAGGTTTAAACCCTTCTTGAAAGCAACATACAAATAATGACACAACTACCTTATAACAAGTACATTTAAGATGCCTTACAAATTAAACATACAAGAGATAACTGTAAATGCAAAAATACATCATTGGTATTAAAATGGAGATTCCATTGTATTTTTATTAATAAAAGCCTGATCTCAATACATTCAAATTGATTCAAAACTAAAGCTTAGACACAATTCAGAAGTCTTCTTCGCAGTCTTATTTTTACCATCCTTTACAATATGTTACAAATTTCTATATATAGCATGCACTAGTCATCTTGGAATCCTTAAAGATCAAGGATGCAAAAAGCTTTGGATGACTATGCTAGAAGACAAAACTCAAATAATAACAGGACAACATAGAAAGTGGACAGAAAAAGCCACTTTTGTTACAAGATATTCCAACATATTCTTTGTCCTATGGCCACATGGTGATTTCATTCGCTCTATAGTTGCTGGCGGATAGCCATGTGGAAACCATTGCCTCTGATGTTGGTGATGTATGATATCCATTTTCAACTACATCAACTGCTCTGTTGTGCTTCCTCGTCCACCTACATATCTTCTCCTTCACCTGGATAAGTTATTGTGTACCTATCCTTCCAGGAAGTGTACACATCATCACTCAGCCAAATGAAGCCAACAACTTCATCTTTTCTACTATTGATCTCATTCCAAGTGACATATGCCTCTTCAATCTCATATGTCTAGAATGTAAAAAATGACCAGGCCTTGCCCACTATCTCAATGGTCTGAAAAAAAATAAGGATACTCTCCAAAGTTAATATACTATTACTTCTAACTGCTAATGCTTCATTCATTTTTCAGTGCCACAACCCCTCATCTTTGATGTTTCCATTCTTCCCAAAGAGGTTTGGGAACATTTCATATTTATCCTGTGAATATTTCCTTTTCAAAGTCAACACCTTTCTCATAACAATGTCTCTCCTGATATCCATATCCGAAAGTAATTTGACACATTTTAATTCCTCTATTTTCCCTTTCCACTTGCTCACCAACTGATCAAGATTGTCTTTGTTTTCATGATATTCATTCATAATATTGACAATCTTCTTACCTTGAGCATATATAGCAGTGGGTACTAATTCATGAGTACAATGCATAAGAGAACTATGTATTTTATTTGCATAACTCTGCCTTACCCATGCGTCTACTTCTCTGAAGGCTGCAGACTGCTCTACCCATTCTTTCTTCTACCTTTCTAGTTCTGCTCTTGCAGCTTTCAACATTGCATTTTCCTATTCTATCTCTTCTAATGTAGTGGAAGTAGATGGTGCAGGGGAAGGAGGGTAAGTGATGATGGGACTTGATGAGGAAGGCTAGTGAGGTCCCTATGCAATCCTCTTCTGAGGCATTATTTGTACTATTTGTCTCTCCCCCCAGAAATGCAATTCTCTCATCCTTTTGCATGGATTTAACCCTTTCATCATTGTATGCCTTTAGCACAAATTCATATTTTTGGTTTAGGCTATCAAAAGAATCTTTCTCCTTTTCAGCTACCTTCAAACTCAGATTGGCAGTATGAAAAGCAAGGTTAGCTACCTCTATACCCGAGGTATTGGGAACTCTCTTGATAATGAGGCTACCTTTATCCTCAGTTTGATAATCTTCTTTCATTCTTCTTTTGTCCTTCCTCTTTAGGGACCATATTGCCAAGCTGCACAATCTTCACTAAACTGGGCACCAATTGATGCTCCAGTAGTGCTCAATGGTTTGGCTTCCTTTCTAACAGCATCAAAAACTATGACATTAGCCAAATCCCACTGGGGTAGGATAAGGACTCCTTTCTTCTTTACCAACTCCCTACCCTCTTCAGGAGTATTTTTTCAAAATTAGTCATTAGTTCTTGTTTGACCTCCTTTTCAATATCATCCTTGGTCTTATTTGGTTGGGATTCTTGCAACCTCTAGCACTTATCTTTGAACTCATCAATATGAGTTCTCCATAAAACTAAAAAAAGGCCCTAGCCTTAACAAAATTTTCATTTGAAATAAATTATTCATTGGCCTGTTTGGTTATAGGGTCCAACTCTTTTCTTGTGAATTATACCACTGTGAGATCAAAAGTTGTATGCCTAGGTGCCTTTGGCACTCCTTGTAGCTCTTGTGCAGTGACAAAGACTTTCCTTGTGTTTCCCATTTGAACCAATTTCTTAGCAATGACTTGGTCATCCATATGTGAAGGGGACTAGGGAGGAGAGTATAACTCACTCTCTTGCTCTTTTCCCTCCACCTTTTGTTTCTTGGAAGAGGCCATCTTTTGGGCACTAGCACTTGCTGGCCTCTTTCCTTTCT
This sequence comes from Thuja plicata, assembly GCA_018584345.1. Classification (NCBI taxonomy): domain Eukaryota; kingdom Viridiplantae; phylum Streptophyta; class Pinopsida; order Cupressales; family Cupressaceae; genus Thuja; species Thuja plicata. The sequence continues at coordinate 690,363 of MU228305.1, forward strand.
AATCAAAATATTTATCAATCTTGGGCACGATAGTACTGTACCCTCTCCTTTTGTATACCACATAATTCCCAAGTAGGATTATCCTTCCTTCTAAAAGTTTGCTTAAGATGGCCTTAGCCTTTTCTAGCTAAGCTTCCATTATCTTTTGTTTCTTCTCACTGAGAGCCTTCATAATACCTTCAAATGATGTCATCAAGGACTCAATCTTTCTACCCCAAGGTAAAAATTCCTTCAAAGGATCATAGGATCTATCAAAATTGTGAACAAAGTCCAAAGACTTCTTGTACATGAGCCACTTTTCCTTCTTGACCTCCTGGTCACTCAGATCAAAAATATTTCTAACAATATCCTTGGGGAAATTGAATTGGTGCTCTAATGCCAAGCACTTGGTTCTCTTTCTGGACATACCCATTATAAAGTATTCATTTTCTGCACACCTGGATATAGACATTGCTAGATGGTAGGGCTCAAAGTATTTGTCAAACTATGTCCACCCACCTCTTATGATAATGAAATGGTGGGATCTTGTAAGGGTAGGAAAAATACTTCCCTTCATTTTGCCTATTAGGGCTTCTTCTTGTAATCCACCCAATTGTTTTATAATCTCTATAATTCCAATCTTTAAAGGCACTCTGTAGGGCAGAACATTGGGGGTTCCCCTGAACCATAAACCCTTATCACTGTAGAAACAGGGTATAAAATAAAATCTCCACAATTGTGGGAAATTTTCAAGTCTGGGGAAAACTCCATAGGTCTCAATAATTTCATCATGTCTGTATGGATCCTAGCATTTTGTCTGCATAACAATGACTTAAGCCTAGTGGAAAAAACACTATCGAAGTATACATAACTAGCTTCTTTTCTATCCCATGATAGATCAGCACTCCACATTTGAACAGGAAAATCCTCATCATCTTGGAACTTAGTTAGGTCCATCTCCTCCTTAAAGAAGTCAGCATTGTTGAACATAAATATGTGCATCATAAGGGAATACCACCCCATTGGATTGAGTATATTACTATCTTGGATACGTATTAGAACCTCATGCATTTGTTGAGCAATGTAAGAAGCATAGTCAAAAACTACTGATAGGTGGGGATTTAGAATCTGAACCACCATGAGCATCATATGGACAGGCATTGTTGTTTCTTCATCTTCTCCTAGAACCAGGAACAGGGCACTATACATTTTCTTGGCTTTTCCTTTGAAATAATCCAACTTAAATGGCTCTAGTGTGTTGGGCCCTACTACAATCAAGTCCCTTATCTTGTTAAAGTATCCTTTCAGGGCCTCATTCATATAATATTCCCTCTGTGTTTGCTATACTTCCTTAAATAATCAAGTCAATATCATCCATTTGTACTGAAGTGTCACTTAACTTGAAAATTCTTCCAATTTCATCGGCTGTGATAGTCAACAACACATTTCCCTGTGTATCCCTAACAACCCTGGATACTCTGTCATAAGTGTTGGCTATCAGGGTGAACAAATTTGTATCCATAAACACCTCGGGTACTATCAATTTTTTGACATCTAAGTCCCATATGTTACAATCTGTGGTAGGAGCATTCCTTTGGCTATAGGTAGTTCTAAATAGAGTTAGACTATTTAGACTGGTTTTAACATCTTTGGCCCACCTACTCGTGTCATATAAACCCTCTCCTACTCTGAAGCGGGGATGGGTTGGGACTACTCTCTTAATTTAAGTTGTATCACCCGTGGAGCCTTTTAATTGTTGTAGAAGGTCCTTTCTAACATTTATTTTCTAATAATCTACCTCTCTAGAGAGTTCAATTCTAGAGGCCATTTTTTAATCTAGGGTTTTTTACTGAGACCATAATCAAAATTAAATGAGAATCCTAAAAGCCTTTTAAACTTCAAATCTTTACTAGAAGCCTAAATTTCACTATATCAGAGAAGACTTACCCATTCTACAATTCTGTCGCAAGGAGATGAAAATTGCTGCAATTTCGTTCTTCGCTTGAATGATTTTAGTAAATTATGGCGACTTCAAGCTGAAACAATGAATTATAATACTTCAATAAAATCAATCTTTTGCATTGAATTGAACTAAAATGGTGACACATTTTGCAATTAATTCTCCTACTTCAAATTCGCGGCTTAATGGCTCACTGAAACTTATTTTAGTAACTTTGAGTTTGGGCCATAGATTTCAAGCAGTATCTTCTTCATCTGACGACCCTCTTCTATTCCTAGAAACAAATATTCATTTGGGACACATGTCAACATGACTTAATCACTTACATGATAGATGTCATGATTCTTCTCCTTAAGCAATTATGTCTACCGTTAGATTCATCTTAACTTGTCTGGAAGTTATCTCACCTTGATTTTACTAACTGCGGATGCAACCTCATCACCTGGGACATGTGTCAACATGGCTTAATGGCTTAATCACTAGATCTTGATTACTTTTCCTTTAATCCATTAAGAAAACCATCCAATATTTTCATACTTGGAAGCTTATTAACATGATAACTACATTGTACAAGAATCACCTTTTATGCCATGCATCATCATGACTTAATTGCTTATCCATTATATCTCGAGCACTTTACCTTCAAGAGATTAAGCTGACCGTCAATATTTTCTATAGGTGTTGCTCCTTTAATCCTATCTTTACGACCTCAGCCAGACCCACTAGGACACGTGGCATCATGGCTTAATTGCTTAGATGATAGATGTCGATCAATTTCTCTTTAAGCCATTAAGTGGTCCGTTAGATCTTCAACAAACTCTCTGTCCTTTAATTTGCGGTCAGCTTCACATTTAGTGCAATACACGTCAGCTTCTTGACATGTGTCAGCACCACTTAATGACTTAGATGATAGATATTGTGCATCTTTGAGATAATCCATTAAGCCGATCGTAGGATCAGAAAAAAGTTGTCTATGTTTTACTCATTGCCATCTCAAAATACTCGGGTCCACCAACTGCCACATGTCATCACCGCTTAATCACTTAACTATTAGATGTCGATCAGTTTGTCTTTAAGCATTTAAGCCAACCGTTACATCCTTCTAAACTTTAATTACCTTTATGCTGCCTATGACAGGACCCACATTACTTCCTTTGACACGCGTCGACACCACTTAATCGCTTACATGATAGATGTGGTGCATCTTTGGACTAAGTGATTAAGTCTACCATTGATTCTTTCAGGATCTTCCCACTGATTAACTGAGAACCTTTATGGCCATCAGACCCACCAAGGACACGTGGCATCATAGCTTAATGGCTTAGATGATAGATGTTGATCGGTTTGGGACTAATCCAATAAGCAGGCCGTCCGATTAAAACAATCTTGCTCGACACATAATGAATTTTCTTGAAACCTCAGCGGACTTTGGACTTAGGGAATAATGTAAGACCACGGTGTTGGAATCAACAACTTTAATAAAACTGACCACTTTAAAATGAACCCATTTGAGACATGATTTAAGTGAAAAATTAACATGAAATTAGAAGAAATTTCAATGCTTAGGGTTTTTATGACTAAATTTACAATATGAGACATGAAACAAGGGTTTTTCAGCTTTTCCAACTAGGTTGAGGGCTAGAACAAAATTTGCAAAGGCATGACAATAGTTTTAACCATGATTTTAAACCTTTGGATGACAAGAATAATAGGAGACTTCAAAATTTTACAAGACATATTCCAAATAGGAAATATTACCAACAGTGGCTCTCTCTGAGGATTCTTAAATGCTAGGTTACAACAATAATACAGATCTCCTGGGAGGCAGACCACAAACTAGACTAACCTATTACTAGAAACAAACACGCAATAGAAAGAAAACACACCTGTACATATGATAAATACTACTGTGCATGGAACATAAGAGCTAATTGAAGAAATTTTTTAGAAACTATCCATGCACTGGCAATTCCTGTTCTTCATCATCCAAATTATTGAGGAAATAAGAATCTTTTCCAAAAACCCAAGATATGAAAAAAGGCCCTATCCATAGTGACTCATACTTTTTGTGCTTGCCTTTGTCTTCAGCCTTGGTATTCCATTGCAATAGAAAATTACCTGGCTGAATCTTTCTTTCATCCGCTGTTCTGTAAAAAAGATACTTCATTTTTTGTTGCAATTTGATAGTTTCCCTCTGGATTTCTCTCCTTACTTCATCCAATTCTACCAATTGAATCATTATTTCCTCCATAGGTTCTGAGACTTCAATCTCTTCATCTTGAATAAACTTATAAATTGGGAGGAGATTATTGATAGGCATCCTTGATTGAATACCATAAACCAACTCAAAAGGAGATTTTCCAGTAGCCTTTTTGACAGTGATCCTATCCACCCATAGGGAAAGTTTCAACTTTACATGCCAAGCTCTTTTATTGCCTTCTAAGGTATTTTTCAAAATTTGTAAGATACTCTTGTTGCTGGATTCTACTTGACCATTGGCTTGAGGATGGTATGGGGACAAATAAGACATAATAATTCCCATATCAGAGTAAAAATTAGTAAACTCTTCAGACCTGAAGCACATGGCATTATCCATCACCAACTTGAGGGGAACACCAAATCTTGTAATCATATTATCCATCAAAATGTCAATGACCACAGTGCTTGTTTCTCTTTTAGTTGGAATTGCCTCCACCCATTTTGTAAAATAATTAGTTACCAACAGAATCTAGCTATGGCCTCCACTTGACTTCTTAGCAAATTCTCCTATGAAGTCCATTCCCCACATAGAGAGGGGGCATCTACTACTAGAGGGTTCAATAGTAATGCTACTGAATACTTCATCTTACTTGAGAATCTTTGGCATGGCTCACATTTCCTGACCACATTGTAAGCATCTTGGAACTAACAAGGCCAATAGTATCCAGCTCTCAAAATTTTATGAGTTGTTGACCTAGGAGAATAGTTCCCTCCACACATTCCAGCATGCATTTCCTTCAACATCTTCTCTCATTGACCTTTGTCAAGACATAATAGCAGGATCCCATCTCTATTTTTCCAATACAAGTCTCCATGCAACAAAACATATTTCTGAGCTTGTAATCTTAAACTCCTCATTTGGTTATCACTTAGGTTATTTGGACACTTAGCATTTTTTAAGAAAATATACAATATTGGCATACCAGGGTTGCATTTCAATACTTGTTAATAAATTCTCATTTGTATCAACATTGTTGACCTGGACTAAATCTAAATTTTCTTTTTTCATCAAATTTTCCAATCCTAGTCCTCTCACCAACTTAGTGATATGGATGTCCAAATCAAACTCTTGAATTTTTGTTTATCCATTTGCATATTTTTCCTATTACTTTATTTTGAAAAAAAATGTCCTTGACAACAACATGAGGAACATAAAAATTTACCTTTGCACATACCAAATATGGCCTGAAAGCCTTGACTGCCTTTACCAGAGCATAGGCTTGTTTCTCCATCAACTGATAGTTTAACTCAGCTGACTGCAATGACTTGCTAAAAAATGCAATGGGATGTTCAAATCCCTCACCATCCTTTTGCAATAAGATTGCTGCAATAGTATGGAAGGAAGAAAAAGTGAACAAAGAGATGGGCTTGGTGTAATTAGGGGATACAAGGACTAGTGCTTCTTGGATAACTTGTTTTATTTTTTTCAAAGGCTAACTGTGACAATTGGCTTAACCAATTCTGCAAAGTTGGCAATAAATATCCTAACAAAATTAATTTGACCTAGAAATGATTGTATACCTTTTAAATTATTGGGAGCAAGTACCTTTTGAATGGCTTAAACTCTTTCAGGATCTATCCTTACACCTCCTTTTGATACTATGTGTCCCAGGAGTTTCCCCTCAGTAAAAACAAAGTGACACTTTTTTGGGTTTAAATATACCCCATATTCCAGTGCTTTTATCATCACTTTCTTCAAGTCATTGCAATGATCCTCTCCCTTTTTGAAAAATTTGTCAAATCATCTTGGTATACTTCCATCAAAACATCTATAAGGTCTTTGAAATCTACATACATGGCCCTTTGAAAGGTTGCACTAGCATTTTTCAACCCAAATAGCATACAAGCATACACATAAATGCCCCAAGGAGTAGTAAATGTTGTTTTTAATTGCTCATATTCTTTAACCAACACTTGATTGTACCCTGAGAACCCATCCATCATAGACAACAAGTCACACCCAGTGACTTTATGCAACATAGTCTCCATGTTAGGTAGTCCATAGTTATCCTTTAATGAGGCCACATTTAGGTTTCTAAAATCAACACACAGTCTTATGTCCCCATTCTTTTTTCTTACAGGGACTTAGTTAGAAACCCATGATGAATGTCTTATTGGCTGAATTATACCTGCATCTCTTAATTTCATCAATTTTGCCTGCATTTTGGTAGCCAACAGGGGATTAATGGGCCTTTGTTTTTGTCTGAATGGTTTTATACCTTCTTTCAAGGGGATATCATGCTAAAATAAGTCTTTTCTATAAGCTTTCAAATCCTCATAAGACCATGCAAATACATGCTTGTATTTCTTCAACAATTTTATCAAATTTTATCTCACATTGCTATCCAATTTTTTTTACCGAATATAGACTAATTGGGGAGATGTTTCAGATCCAAAGTTAATTTCCTCTAAATCTCCCACTTTGGCATTGGACTTCTGAGTCATATAATTGTCATTTATGATGAACATGCCTTACAATTCAACCAATCCTTTGGGAATGTGATTAGTATCCAATTGAATGTCTTCTTGATCAAAGATATACTCCTTATTTTCCACAACTGATACTAGAGATTCACAATCAATCTTCTGGCCATCATATTGAACTACACACTAAATAAACCTGAGGATATCATCGTCATCCTCAAATACTTTCCAATTGTGAATATTGTCAGGAACTGCAGGCCTACCTTTTATTTCAACCATAGACATACCAGTAAGAGTAGCATCATTATTTTTTAGGGAAACATTTGCTAGGAAATCTTTCATTATGTTGTTGGATCTCTCTATCCATAGGATATTTAAGGCATCAAAGAATTCTATCCTATCCCAGACATCATACTTGTACAATTTTAATCTGTCATCTTTAGCAACATAATTCTCCCTAATCTAAGATATAATTAACTGGGAATGCCCATGAACTTTTAAACATTTAATACCATGCTTGACAGCAATATTGATTCCCAATATTAAGGCTTCATACTCAGCAATATTATTTGTACATTGAAAATTCGGCAGGAAAGAGTACTTGAAGGTGATACCTGATGGGGAAATAAACAAGACTCCTGCTCTAGATCCTTCCTTTGAGAATCCTCCATCAAATTACATTTTCCATAGTCCATCTTGTTGCAACAATAATTCAACCACAATTGGGTCAGTGTTCTTTAAATGTGGCTTGATTTCTTCAACAGTAAAATTTTCCATATCAACATTCACACAACAATTCAATTGGTCAAATAGAACCACCTCCACTATGATAGATGACCGGGGTTCTCTGTACAACTTAACCTCATGGCCATTAATGGGGATAGTTGCATACGACAAATCTAACTACATTTTTCCACCTACTGTTGCTGCCCATAGCCTTGACAGAAGCATACCATAATATGATTTAGTGTTCACTACCACTATATCCATTCTATAAGTTTCCTCAGGGAAAGCAACAATTTTTACCTCAATGTCTTTCAGTGTTCCTATCACAGGAACTTCCTTGTTGTCCATAGCATAACAACTTCCAGTAGATGTAGTGACCTGGAGGCCCAATTCCTTCATAACATGATAAGACATCACATTTGCTGTAGCTCCAGAATCAATCATGCAGTTTTTTACCAAGAAACTATTAACCATTAAGGTGGCATAGAATGGGTCAATAGATAATGGTTCTTGGGTGATTATATTTCCAATACAGATATTAGAAAAATCTTTTCTTTTTTCTTTTCCTTTCACTATTGGACTATCTTTTCTAGTATCATTTGGTGTCAAAGGTATTTCCTCTTGGTTGGGAATAGATGCATCATCTAACACTCTTAAAAGTGCCAGAGCAGCTTCTTTGTGCTCCCTTATTTTCAGCATTTCCATGAGTGGGACTGAGACTTTCATTTGGGTCATAGCATGTTTCATGTCAAAAAGGGGCAATTTAGAGGACATATCACTCATCTTTTTAACTTTCTTGGATTTCTCATTGGGTACTAGTTCCTATTTTGCTTCTTCCCTTCCAGCATGATCAGAAGAAGGTCCTACTTATTTCTTATACTTATCATTTTTATTTTCCTTGACATGAAAATCATCAGTAACTTGAGGTGAATCTTTTTTGACATAGACAAGGGCAGACTTGCCTTGATTTGGTTCCACTATTCTATTTCTCAAGTTGTATGCATTTCATGCTTGATTAATTGCTGCAACAGTTAAAGCCCTCTTTTCTTCATCAGTGGGAGTCTTAAGATGAGAATATGAGTTATCACTTCCCATTTTATTTATAGTTTCTTGTGAAACATTGTCAACCTGATCATTTTGATAGGGTGAATTTTGTGATTGATATTCAAAACAAGCATTATCTTTTGTACACAAATTATCAGAAGATGATCTACTATCAGAAAACCATGGGTATGGTTTCTTTACTGTGAACATATTTATGGTAGGGATTTCTTGTTCTCTTTCTTCTATTTGATCAAACAAAGCCTGGGATACTACACAATGATAGGAAGAGTGTGGCATATTTCAAGCATCACACCAGGGAGTGTTCTCAACATAGTTGGCACTATTCCTTTTTAGGGGATCTATGGTTTCGTTGGCTTTTGGGTTATCTTGTCCATCAGGGACTAGTTTTCCATTATTCCAATTTGTTTTATAAGGGCAATCTCTCAAGTTAGGCTGTTTGTCAAATCTTTGGTTAGTGTACTTATTATCACGGTACCCTCCTCTATCATTTTTATCCATTTTGGTAGCAAGGTCTTTCACTGCACTCACCAATTTATCCATTGTATCATCTTCTTTGATATTTTTGGTGGCTGACCCTTTTTCCTTGCAAAGTTTATTGTCTTTCCTCTTCTCCAATTTTCCTGATGCTCTCCTATTACTCTCAATGTCAATTGCTATTTTATAAGAATCCCTTAAGGTTGTAGGGTTTTTAGCTCTAAGTAGATAGGACATTTTTCAAAAGGCCATGAATAAACTTTTTCAAGTCTTAAGGTTTTTGTGGCCTTTTGAAATCTACTGTTAAAATCAGCCATACTCTCATTTGGGAACTTTTTAATGTTATTGAATTCATTTAACATGTATCAAGAATTCACATGTTCTCTATACTGTTCCCTAAAATTCTTTACAAATTCATCCCAAGAAGAAATACTATCATTATAAATTCCTGAACCAATATCTAGCATCTTCTGTTAATGACTGAACAAAAAGTTTCATAATAACATCATCCTCATTTTCAATCCCAAGTTAGTTATTTTATCACTAAAATATCTTAGAAGCTCTCCACAAGTAACAACATTATTTCTAGTGAACTTGGGGATTTTATCTCTTACCTCATTGGGGATCACATTAGGGTGACCAGGAATGCCTTAAAAAAAGAGAGCTCTATATTTGTTCATGTGGACAGGCCTTCTTTGGAAATTTCCAAGTACATTATTACTACTTGGTCCAGTAGCTCCTCCTTGATTTTTAACGAGTGGGGGAACATTTTTATTAGATTTGGTGGCTTGAATGCTTGGGTCGGGACCACCATGCTGAGCACTTGCATTTGGGCCAGAGTTTTTAACAATTCAAACCAAAAAATTAAACTTTAGGATCAGCCTCCTGATTATTTGGGATTGGGTCAGCTGACTACTTTTGCTGTTGTGTCCCATGATCAACTGGCATAGAGCTTCTTGTACAAGTGTTAGTAGTATAATGTAGAAAATATATCTTCATTCTCATGTCAGCTGTAGTAGCCTCTAATAGTAACTTGTCTAGTTGTTTGGCGAGGTCCTCCTTAGCTTTTCTATCTTGTTCAAGTTTAATATCAACTTGAGACATTCCTACAGGGATGGTCAAGTTTTTCTTAGGCTCCTCTATAGTCACACCAACAACCTTTTTCTTACCTTGATTAGGAACCTCCTTTTTATTTTCCTTAAGCTTTGCATTCTGCTCAATCTCATATGGGAACAATTTCTCGATGACAGGCCCTTTGGTCTCAAATTCATCCTTGTCAGGATTCAAGATTTTATTTGGGGCTTTGTCCCTTAGATCATCTAGGTTGCCAAATAATTCTGAATTCAAACCTTTATCCTCTTGACTCAGACTTTTATCCTTGAGGTCATTTCTTCTGGTCTCAACCAAGAGCTCTTCTCTTTCCACTAGTTAGTCATATATATTTTGTCCATGTTTCTTCTCTGCTTCATCTATTTCCTTTTCTTGTTATTTCTTTCTCCTTCTTAAAGCCATAATCTCATCTTGCAACTTATCAAAATCATATGAAGTTGTTTCAGCAACAGAGGTCTCTTCTGGTGGAGCAAGATTTTCTTCTGCAGGAAAGAAACCTATCTCAGTATTTTCTCCATCCCTAAAGGGATCAAAATTGGCATTATCTCTGTAAGTGTCAGTTGGTCCCATGGGTCCTGCATCTTTAGATGAAGATGAATTTCTCTCTTGAATAGGAGTCTCCATCCTCCCTTTAGAGGTATGGTGGGAATCATGTTTGGATGTACCTCTCTTAGACCATTGTTTCCTTTAAGGTGTATAGAGCTCCTCTCCAACATCCTTTTCAGGATTTTCTCTGAAGTATGATCTAGTATTCCTTTGTTGACTCATCTTACAGAATCATAAAAATATTTTCAAAATGTTTAATGTGCAACTCTAGAGTACACAGAGGTTAGAGTCACCACCTCTTTTTAGAGGAAAAATATATATAAAGATTGAGTGCCTTGTCCTGACTCAGGTTCTCTCTTCTAGAAATAAGTCAAAATGAAAATTAAAAACAAAGTTTCTTGCTAATTCCTCACCTGGCAATCTTAAGAAAATGCTCGTTCACTATTCCTACTACTGCAAATCAACTCTGTAACTTTCCTTGAGAAATATACACTGTATTAAGCCAGAGATTTTGCAATCACCAGCCACTCTATTTGAGACAAGATTCATATCATTTTTAGGATCAAAACCTTCAAACAGTGTGCAATATTAGATAAACAGAATAGACTTTCCTTTATGACTATGAGGAAAAATATACTTATTCTCAATATTGCAAGGACAAACTCTTTTAGGAACATGACTCTAAGAACATTACAATATCCCCACTAGAGTCGCCAATTTGTTAGCTCTTTTTCTTGTAGAATCAGTATATAGTAGTAAATTCTAGACTCTTTAGTTCCCAATTTACATTCTCTCAGGGAAAAGGCTAATTAACAAGGATGAAAATCCTTCTACACTTTGGGCTCCACATACCCAGGCGGGTGCACCTTCAACAAACTAGTATCTTTCAGCAAGTCTGACAGTGGATTAAGGATTCATGATCCTTCTTCTTTTTAAGCCACTTGGCTTAGGAAGGATAACCTATTGATCCTCTCTTTAAGGAATCACTAAGATGAATTTTACTCAATACAATTATCTAGACATGTATTTTAGGTAACATAAATATAAAGATTAGTTAATATTTGATTGATGCTAACAACCACTTATCATAAATTGACTAGTGCCTAATCTTGGCCTATCGAGTCAGAATAAAACATACATACACCAGAGATAACTAATTGGAATAAAAATAAAACCTCAGATAGAATGCCTTATAGACTATCTTCTCACCCTCACACCCCTATATCAAATTCCTACATAAATCCTAACCCTCTGTAATTATTTGCAAGGTTTAAAGCCTCCTTGAAAGCAACTTACAAATAATGACACAGCTACCTTATAACAAGTACATTTAAGATGCCTTACAAATTAAACATACAAGAGCTAACTATAAATGAAAAAAGACATCATTGGTATCAAAATGGAGATTCCATTGTATTTTTATTAATAAAATCTTGATATCAATACATTCAAATTGATTCAAAACTAAAGCTTAGACACAATTCAGAAGTATGCTTCGCAGTCTTATTTTTACAATCCTTTACAATATGTTACAAATTTCTATATGTAGCCTACTCTAGTCATCTTGGAATACTTAAAGATCAAGGATGCAACAAGCTTTGGATGACTAGGCTAGAAGACAAAACTCAGAGAATAACAAGACAAAATAAAAAGTGGACAGAAAAAACCACTTTTGTTACAAGATATTCCAACAGATTCTTTGTCCTATGGCCACATGGTGATTGCATTCACTTTGTAGTTGCTAGGGGATAGCCATGTGGAAACCGTTGCCTCTGATGTTGGTGATGTATGATATCCATTTTAATCTTCATCAACTACTCTGCTGTGCTTCCTCGTCCACCTGCATATCTTCTCCTTCAACCAGATCAGTTATTGTGTACCTGTCCTTCCAGGAAGTGTACACCTCATCACATGGCCAAATGAAGCCAAGAAATTCATATTTTCTACTATTTATCTCCTTCCAAGTGACATGTGCCTTTTCAATCTCATCTGTCTAGAATGCAAAAAATGACCTGGCCTTGCCCACTATCTCAATGGTCTGAGAAAAAAGCAGGGCACTCTCCAAAGTTAATATACTATTAGTTCTAAATTCTAATGCTTCATTCATTTTTTGGTGCCACAACCCCTTATCTTTGATGTTTTCATTCTTCCTAAAGAGGTTTGGGAACATTTCATATTTATTATGTGAATATTTCCTTTTCAAAGTCAACACCTTTCTCATAACAATGTCTTTACTGATATCCATATCCAAAAGTAATTTGACAGATTTGTGGGTGCCAGTCAAGACTATGTCAACATCATTACTTTTCTTGCAAGAGGTGAGAAAGAAATTTAATTCCTCTATTTTCCCTTTCCACTTGCTCACCAACTGATCCAGATTGTCTTTGTTTTCATGATATTCATTCATAATATTAATAACCTTCTTACCTTGAGCATATATAGCAGTGGGTACTACTTCATGAGTACAATGCATAAGAGAACTGTGTATTTTATCGGCATACCTCTGCTTTACCCATTCTTCTACTTCTCTGAAGACCGCAAACTACTCTACCCGTTCTTTCTTCTGCCTTTCTAGTTCTACTCTTGTAGCTTTCAACATTGCCTTTTCTTGTCCTAGCTCTTCTACTATAGTGGAAGTAGATGGTGGAAGGGAGGGAGGGTAAGTGATGTTGGGACTTGATGAGGAAGACTGGTGAGGTTCCTGTGCAATCCTCTTCTGAGACATTATTTGTACTATTTTCCTCCCCTCAAAAAATGCAATTCTCTCATCCTTCTGTAGGGATTTAACCCTTTCATCATTGTATGCCTTTAGGAAAAATTCATATTTTTGGTTCAGGCTATCAAAAGCATCTTTCTCCTTTTTAGCTACCTTCAAACTTAGATTGGAAGTATGAAAAGAAAGGTTAGTTATCTCTTTACCTAAGGTATTAGAAACACTCTTGATAATGAGGCTACCTATATCCTTAGTTTGATCATCTTCTTTCATTCTTATTTTGTCCTTCCTCTTCAGGGACCATATTGCCAAATTTGCATGATCTTCACTAAATTGGGCACCAATTGATGCTCCAGTAGTGCTCAATGGTTTGTCTTCCTTCCTAACAACATCCAAAACTATGGCATTAGCCAAATCCCACTGGGGTAGGATAAGGACTGCTTTCTTTGTTACCAACTCCCTGCCCTCTTCACGAGTAATTTTTTCAAATTTAGTCATTAGTTCTTGTTTGACCTCCCTATTAATATCATCCTTGGTCTGATTTGGTTGGGATTATTGCAACCTGTGGCAATTATATTTTAACTCATCAATATGAGTTCTCCATAGAAACTGAATAAAGGTCCTAGCCTTAACAAAATTTTCATCTGAAAGAAATTCTTCATTGGCCTGTTTGGTTACAGGGTCCAGCTCATTTCCTATGAATTCTGCCACTGTGAGATCAATAGTTGTATGCCTAGGTGCCTCTGGCACTCCTTCTTGTAGCTCTTGTGTAGTGACAAAGACTTTCCCTGTGTTTCCCATTTGAACCAACTGCTTAGAAATGGCTTGGTCATCCATATGTAAAGGGGACTACGAAGGAGAGTATAATTCACTCTCTTACTCTTTTCCCTCCACCTTTTGTTTCTTGGGAGAGGGCATCTTTTGGGCACTAGCACTTGCTGGCCTCTTTCCTTTCTGATCAAAAGATTTATCAATCTTGGGCATGATAGTACTGTACCCTCTCCTTTTGTATACCACATAATTCCCAGGTGGGATTATCCTTCCTTGTGAAAGTTTTCTTAAGATGGCCTTAGAATTTTCTAGCTTAGCTTCCATTATTTTTTGTTTCTTCTCACTAAGAGCCTGCATAATACCTTCAAATAATATCATCAGGGACTCAATATTTCTAGCCCAGGGTAAAAATTCCTTCAAAGGATCATAGGATCTATCAAAATTGTGAACAAAGTCCAAAGATTTCTTGTACATGAGCCACTTTTCCTTCCTAACCTCCTGGTCACTCAGATCAAAAATATTTCTAACAATATCCTCAGGGAAATTGAATTGGTTCTCTAATGCCAAGCACCAAGATACAGACATTGCTAGATGGTAGGCCTCAAAATATTTGTCAAACTGTGTCCACCTACCTTTTATGATAATGAAATGGTGGGATTTTGTAAGGGTCGGGAAAATACTTCCCTTCATTTTGCTTGTCAAGGCTTCTTCTTGTAATCCACCCAATTATCTCATAATCTATGCAATTCCAATCTTTAAAGCAACTTTGTAGGGTAGATCATTGGGGGTTCCCCTAAATCCATAAACGCTTATCACTGTAGAAATAGGGTATAAAATCAAATCTCCCTAATTGTGGGCAATTTTCAACTTTGGGGCAAACTCCATAGGTCTCAATAATTTCATCATGTATGTATGGATCCTAGCATTCTATCTGTATAACAATGACTTAAGCCTATCGGCAAAAACCTTGTCAAAGTAATCATAACTGGCTTCTTTTCTATCCCATGATAGATCAGCACTCCACATTTGAATAGGGAAATCCTCATCATCTTTGAACTTAGTTAGGTCCATCTCCTCCTCAAAGAAGTCAGCACTTTTGAAAAGAAACATGTGCATCATAAGGGAATACCACCCCATTGGCTTGAGTATATTACTATCTTGGATACCTATTAGACCCTCATGCATTTGTTGAGCAATGTAAGAAGCATAGTAAAAAACAATTGATAGGTGGGGATGTAGAATCTGAACCACCATGAGCATTATATGGATAGGCATTGTTGTTTCTTCATCTTCTCCTAGAACCAGGAACATGGCACTATACATTTTCTTACCCTTGCCATTTAAATAATCCAACTTAAATGGCTCTGCTGTGTTGGGCCCTACTACAATTAGGTCCCCTATCTTGTTAAATTATCCTTTAAGGGCCTCATTCCTATAATATTCCCTCTGGGTTTGGTATACTTCCTTAAAATAATTGAAGTCAATATCATCCATTTGTACTGAAGTGTCACTTAACTTGAAAATTCTTCTAATTTCATCGGCTATAACAGTCAACAACATGCTTCCCTATGTATCCCTAACAACCCTGGATACTCTATCATAAGTGTTGGCTATCATGGTGAACAAATTTGAATCCATGAACACCCTGGGTACTATCAATTTTCCCATGTCCAAGTCTCATATGTTACAATTTGGGGTAGGAGCCTTCCTTTGGCTATAGGCAGTTCTAAACAAACTTAGACCATTTAGACTGGTTTTAACATCTTTGGCCCACCTACCCGTGTCATCTAAACCCTCTCCTACTTTGAAGAAGGGATGAGTTGGGACTATTCTCTTAATCTAGGTTGCATCACCTGTGGACCCTTTTAATTGTTGCAGAAGGTCCTCTCTAACATTTCTTTTCTAATAATCTACCTCTCCAGAGAGTTCAATTCTAGGGGCCATTCTTGAATCTAGGGTTTTTTACTAAGATGATATTCAAAAGTAAATAAGAATCCTGGAAGCCTTTTAAATTTCAAATCTTTACCAGAAGCCTGAATTTCACTGTATCAGAGAAGACTTACCCGTTCTGCAATTCTGTCGCAAGGAGTTGAAAATCGCTACAATTTCGTTCTTCACTTGAATGTTTTTGGTAAATTATGGAGACTTCAAGATGAAACAATGAATTATACTTCTTGAATCAAATCAATCTTTCATATTGAATTAAACTGAAATGGCCACACGTTCTGTAATCAATTTTCCTGCTTCAAATTCGGGGCTTAACGGCTCACTAAAACTCATTTTAGTAACTTTAAATCTAGGTTGTAGATTTCAAGCAACATCTTCTTCATCTGAAACAACTGTTCATTTCAGACACATATCAGCATGACTTAATGGCGTACATGATAGATGTCATGCTTCTTCTCCTTAAGTGATTAAGTCTACCGTTAGATTCATCTTAACCTGTCTGGAAGTTATCTCACCTTGCGTTTACTGATTACAGCTACAACATCATCACCTGGTACATACGTCAACATGGCTTAATGGCTTAATCACTAAATCTCTATTACTTTTCCTTTAATCCATTAAGCAGACTGTCTAATCTTTTCATACTTGCAACCTTATTAACATGATAAGTGCACTGTACAGGGCCCACCTTTTATGCCACGTGTCATCACAGCTTAATCGCTTATCCATTAGATCTCGAGCACTTTACCTTCAAGTGATTAAGATGACCGTTGATTTTTTCTATAGGTGTTGTTCCTTTAATCCTATCTTTATGACCTGATCCAGACCCACTAGGACATGTGGCATGATGAATTAATGGATTAGATGATAGATGTCAATCAGTTTCTCTTTAAGCCAAAAAGTGGGCCGTTAGATCTTTAGCAAACTTTCTATCCTTTAATCTGCAGTCAGCTTCACCTTTAGTGGAATACATGTTAGCTTATTGATATGCGTCCGCACCGCTTAATGGCTTAGATGATAGATCTCATGCATCTTTGAGATAAGCCATTAAACCGACCATAGGATCAGAAACAAGTTGTCTATGTTTTACTCATCGCCAACTCAGAATACCTGGGTCCACCAACTGCCACATGTCATCACCGCTTAATCACTTAACTGTTAGATGTCAATCAGTTTATCTTTAAGTGATTAAGCCAACTATTAGATCCTTCTGAACTCTAATCACCTTTATGCTTCCTGCGATAGGACCCACATAACTTCCTTTGACATGCGTCGGCACTACTTAATCGCTTACATGATAGATGTCATGCATCTTGGGACTAAGCGATTAACTCTACCGTTGATTTTTTCAGGTTCTGTGCACTAATTAACTAATATCCTTTATGGCCATCAAACCCACCAAGGACATGTGGCATCACAGCTTAATAGCTCAGGTGATAGATGTTGATCAGTTTGGGATTAAGCCATTAAGCGGGCTGTCCGATTAAAACAAACTTGATTGACAAATAATGAATTTTCTTAAAACCTCAGTAGACTTTGGACTTAGGGAATAATGTAAGACCATGGTGTTAGAACCGAAAACTTTAATAAACCTGACTACTTTAAAATGAACCCATTCAAGACATGATTTAAGTGAAAAAGTAACACAAAATTAGAAGAAATTTCAATGCTTAGGGTTTTTACGACTAAATTTACACTAGGAGACATGAAACAAGGGTTTTTCAGCATTTCCAACTAGGTTTAGGGCTAGAAAAAAATTTGCAGAGGCATGAGAACAGTTTTAACCATGATTTTAAACCTTTGGATAACAAGAATAATAGGAGGCTTAAAATTTTTACAAGGCATATTCCAAATAGGAAATATTACCAACATGGCCCATGACTAATCACAACATTCCATAGGACTGCAATATTTTGTCTGTTGGAAATATTCAGGATTAACCAAGTTACTGAGAGGGGAGGGGTGAATCAGTAACTCTGCAAACTTTAAAAAATTTCTGCACTTTTATATTCTTTAACCATTCATACATCTAATCTACTGCAACC
>MU228305.1:715494-760135 GCA_018584345.1 Thuja plicata
AACTCGGTAGCTGTGGTGACTCGGTAGATATATTGTCACTCGGTAACCACTGGTGACTCGGTAGTAACTGACTTCTCGGTTATCTTCGACTGATGACTCGGTGACTACCGTCTACTCGGTAACTGCTATTCTTCTCATATGCTCGATGACTGCCTTACTACTCGGTTTGAACTGTTTGATCTGTGATCTTTACTGAATGCTCGGTATAGGCTGTGGACTGAGTGATAAGCTCGGTAAGCATTCAAAACCGAATAAGTGTTTTCACTAAGTGCATTCACCGATGCCAAATGTATCATTATTCCAACATTGTTTAATAAAAATATAGGAACATACTTATTGTATCTTGGAATAGACATTCATGGATACACTTGCAAATTTCATTCCTATATCCTTTTATTATGAGATATTTTTTAAACAACATTAAGAAAATGAACAGTCACAAAGTAATCAGACCTTGAGGAAACAATATGGAGTCATATACCAAAGCATTAGAGAGGTTCTGTTAGGTGCCCCTTCACCATAATCCTTGCCTTAAGACAAGTAGAGGAGGGTGTACATTATTATTTTTCAGTCTTGAAAGAATACAATCTATTAATTACAAATCACAATGGAAAACACATCATTTTATGCAAACAATTTGGAAAACACAAAGGTCTTGATCATGATTACCAAAATTTAATTACATTAGTATATAGAGTTAGTGTATCTAACCCTATTTCAAAACAATCATGTTATCCTACCGATGGAAAATTATTAAACAATATGAAATCAAGATGTTATAATTGCTCTTGAAAATTCAAGAGGAAAAAAAAATTGAAAAATATATAGATTTATACCTTCCCACATAGGTTGTATTTAGCCGTCTTAAAGAAAATATGAACATCAATGGATTCATCCCCTGGTAACAAAATGAATTAGCAATGGTGAGTTATTTCCATGTAAACCATACAAAAAGCCAGCCATCAATGAGTCTTTAAAGGGTAAGCATACTTGAATTGTTCCTCACCTAATATGTAATCAACATTTATCAACAATTACATGTTAGCTTATGTGGTAGAAAGTGATAAATTTAACCAAAAAAATTACAAGAATACACATTTAACTTAGTAAAAATTTTAGGTAATTTAGTCAAATTACCTAGCTTTGAATATAGCCAAACAGCTGACAGATACCTTCTTCTGGCAATTTTTTTGAAGACAAAATACCAAAGTTTTCAATTGATATGATGATGTCAATTATTTCTCTTAGTCTGAAATATTGACCAATAATTGAAGCTTTGAATGCCCCAAAGACAAGAATAGTGAGAGAGGATGTTCATCTATATTGCTCTCTCTCTTCCTGTCTCTGGGGCATCTAATTCTTTATTAAGTAGTCATTGGAGGATGTTCATCTATATATCTCTCTCTCAGCCTATCTTTGGGGCATCCAATGCTTCAAGTCATTAGAGGATGTTCATCTATACCTGTAGCTGTATGCATTGGAGGATGAGAAAGGGGCTTGATACTATATAAGGGACTTGGAATAGTATCCAAAATTGGGGTAGGTTATGGTCCATAGGAATAAGGACTTGGAGGATGTATCAAATTTGAAATATTGTTGTTGTTAGAGAGTTTATATGCCTAGTCATAATTGTACAACAATAGGAACTAACTTTGTTATTGTGTGTTGATGATGTTTGTGAAGGAAGGTTTTGTGAAGAGTATTAAGGTGATAGGGTATAGAAGGCCAAGAGTGGCACGAGGAAGAGACTTGGGTAGTGAGACAAGGTAAAGAGCAAACCCTTGGGAAGTCATAGCATTGTGATGATTGGTGTAAGGAAGAGTGTTTACGATTCATTGTGGAGTGGTCCTAATAGAAGCAGCCATATGGGTTTGGCTTGAATTATGGAATGTGAGCATGGAATGGAGTTTGGGATGATGTGACTGCACTTTTAAAAAGTTAAATGAATATTTTCTTATGTAATCAGAAATATGAATATAAACAAAAAAAATCTATTTTCTGTAATTAGTGATATGAATATAAAAAACAAAATCTTAATCAAGGCCCTTACCTATGATGGTCTCCACTAAGTAAATTCTTGGGTTGTTGTTGGTGTTGGCTCTGTTGGACCCTGCAATTAAGATTCAATACATATTATTCAATAACATTAACAGTGCAACATAATGAAATATTGAAAAGTGTGTTACCTTATTGAGCTTCTCTCAGTTTCAAGAATAGTTTAATATTCTATACTTAATAGGGCCAACCACCTGAAGGTGGAAGCTCATTTTTCCCCTCCCCCCAACATCACTCTAAATTCCCCATTAATATATTGCATTCATTCATTCTTTCATCCATTAATAAAATATAACATTCATTCATTAAGACATAACATTCATTAACACCTAACATTCATTATCACATAACATTCATTAACACATAATATTCATTAATACATATCATTCATTAATACATAATTACATTCATTAAGACATAAAATTAATTCATTAATCAGTTCTTTTTTTTTTTACTTTTTTAGAAGAAAGTAAAAGACTAAGTGAAGCATCATTTTTCCTCTCTTCAATTTTTGTGCCATGTGGTCATGCTTTATGCATAGTCATGTACTCACGATGTGGAGGCCTGTGCAAAGGGGGTCCACTACAATAAAAAAGAAATGGGATAAATTCATAAGATTTTTTATTATTGTTAAAATTATTTCATTAATTAAAATAACATTACAAGGGTGCTCTTTACCTGATGGGGCCACATCATCTTCCTGATAATGTCGTCTAGCCTAATCCTCAACACCTTGAGTACCCTCTAAATCCTTTGGAGTTGAAACGTTACATTAATCAATACACCAATTGTAATTAAATTCATGTAAAAGAATAATAGTGGTCCTCTTTACCTTTCCTAATGTTTTCTAGCCTGATCATGCTCCACTTATTCGCCACGCTCTACATGCTCTAAAATAAAAAAAGAAAAGGTTACATTAATTACTGCACCAATTCTAATTAAATATGTTTAACAGTATTAATAATTACATAAAATTTATTGTATAGAACATGAATACCTCCAGTATCAGGATTCAAACCACCACCTTCATCATGTGTAGGTTGCGCTTCAACCTCATCATGCTGCATTCCAATGTCATGTGCATTGTTATCATTGTTTTCTTATTTAAAACAAATATAGTCACTTTATGGTGGAAATTAATATCGAATAGATTATTGCTCAAGTATTCAATTTTAAATAATATTCATTTAGGTTATTTACCCGCATGATGGATGCACTGGAAGCTTTTGTTTTTCCACTTATTTATCTTAGGCATTCAGCCACGGCTCCATAGCCTTACTGGAAGGAAATCTTCATGTCATCTTCTGTGGGTGCTCTATTGAATTTAGAGCTCTGCATTTTTGTATAATATCATGAATTTTGCTTCAATTGTGTGATTAATTTTTTTTTTCAATATATTATTTCATTGCGATTTTTCATTTATTGATACTTACAATTTCGGTAACAACTTTCATATAAATATGAGAGCCAAGTTTGTGCTACCCATGGTTTTATAGTCTTACATTTGTTTCCTTTGATGTGTCAGGAAACCTATGAAAAGTTTGAAATATTTTAGGCTATATAAAAATAAAAAGTAATCAATACATAATTACATTGTTGATAGTATCACATACCTTCTTTCACTCATTGGTGTGTGTCCTTTTCTCTTTTCTTCTTTCTCCTTTTTATCAGAAACAATGTCCTTCCACTCCCTCCTCAGAATCATGGGGGGACACTCATACTTTTTTCTTCTTCTCTAAATGTGTCCTATATTGGTCCCTAACATAATTTAGATATGTGCGATATTTATGAAGGACCTTGGTTTTGTTGAATGTGTCATTTCTGAACAAAACAACTAAACAACTTATGAGTTCTTCTTTTAATTATTGATTTTGGGCATTCCGCCATGTACATATGGTGGGCCTAAAGATCTCCAATGTAAGATCATTTAGATTTTTATAAAAAACATCCTTGCCTGCAAAAACATCATGGGATCATTAGTCTAAAAAGAGTGATCAAAAAGTAAATTATATTTGGACAATATATAATAATAATTTTAAAGTACCTGGAACCTTCTCTATCTTTATGGGAACAAAATCATCTGTCACCAAAAATGTGACCGACAACATTCCCATACTATTAATATGAGAAGATCTAGTAAATGTTGCTAAAACATCACCACTAATGGCCTCTGCATCTGTAGGTACATTTCTTGCTGCACATGATGGTGCACTAGTCAATTCTTTCTTGTTGTGTGTTGCTGACATTTGAGTCAGAAACATAGGCACGTATCATGGGGTCGACTAAGGTTGTGTATGCACAGGAACATGGACAGAACCTAAATTACCTTAAACAATACATTAAATATATGAGCAATAACACATTAACGGAAGGATAGGAACATGTAAAATATGAGGTGGTGTATGCATAGGAAAATGGCCAGTACTTCAAGTACATGGAGCACTATGATCATGGCCAACAACATCATGAGGATGCAATTTTTTTTCTAAAAATAACATGCACATATTTTAGTTAATGACATAAAAAAGCATAAACTATAAACCATGATTTAAATTATGTTTTAATTAAATATTTCATGACATATTACTTCCAAGTATTGTAATCTCTCTTTCATTTTTCTCACGCTTTCTTGTATCTCATCAGTTAGAGGCTCCATGAATAACAATGTAATAATTTCTTGATTTATTTATTTTTGTGTCCTTATTGTTTCAATGGGGTTTGGGGAATATACAATGTCTTCATCACATAATAGTGAGTCGGAGGCTGTTAGGTGCTGCAGGTGTCTTTCCATGAACATCCACTTATGACAAGAAAATTTGTAACATTATCAAAATTTATCCGAAACTATAAAGAAAAGAACATAATAATATAACAATTACAATGCGTTTTACCTGAAAGGAAGAGGTTCCTAGAGGTGCATCCACTTGTGACAAGAATATTAGTAACATTATCAAAATTAATCCAAAACCATAAAGAAAATAAAATAAAATATTTCTTGTATCTAATTTGTACAATTACAATATTGTTTAGCTGCTAGGAAGAAGAGCTCAAAGGTGCATCTTGATCTATGGTATGGGTTGGATTCTCCATCCTACTATCAATATCACTCTATGACAAAAATTATATATAAAAAAAATTAGTGAAATGAACCAATAGACTTACGAAAAACTTAATAATCAAATGGTATATTGGATTCATTAATTAGGGGTTTGTTTAAATGATATATATTACATACCACCCCCATGATAGTAACTTTGTTTATATATATGTGATTCAAATTATAATCAATTAGTAGCTCTTCCCCTGCACTTATTGATTTTATCACACATACAAATACACGGTTTCCCTCGCGTGCCTCAAATATGTATTTGGGTTGCCTATTAGTTGACCCAGGTCGTGTACTATTTTTAAACACTATAATATTCCCTATTTCTCTTGGCCTTCCATCAATGTACTTATCCTCTCTTTTAGTTGTATATAATTTGCTAACAGTACGTACCTACATATACTTCCTGTATATCGAACCACCTGTATCTAATATTTGTAAATCTAACAGGGTCCAACATACTCCATCAATTAAACAAGTTTTTTGTAACAGACATTTATGTCATCCATGCAATATAGGCCCAAACCATGTAATGATAATGGTGCTATGTGATATATCCTCTCATTAACACAAAAAAAATTGTTTATTAGAGGAAGTTCCTTGGGTACCCATTGTTTCTATAGATTTTTGTACCTCAAGGGGACTTTGATGTTGCCTATTCTCTCATCGTAATAAGAACATATCCCCCCTTGAGAAAGAAAACATTCCATACGTTTATTGAATTTTATTCTAATCTTTCAAACTCTAGTTGATCTCCTTCTTTTAGACCTACTACATTTATCACTTTCCTCTTCTCTTATTGAATTTATCTCACTCTAGGAAGACACATATGAGAAATAACTATTTGGTGGTACCTGCACTCCATCAAATTTGAGAGATAGTCGGTAAAGGGTTGATTGTTATTGTGAGAGGAAATAAATTTTATTATTCCATGGAGAGAGACAACAAGAAGTTGTAATAGATGTTTCACCATATCTTGTTTTTTTTTGTAGATGTTGCAAATAGATTTAAGGGAAGGTTTTCAAAGTTCCATTGCATGGATTGATAATAATGGCTCTTGCTTTTTCCCCAAAGTCATCATTGAGGGTAATGTTGATGAAGAAGTCAGCCTAAAGTTGATGTTGAGATTTAAATTTGAGTAAGACCAACTCGAGCCTCAAGTTGGGTGTAAACAGAAAGAAAGAAAATAATAAATGGTTTCTATAGGGTGTATTGATTTATACCTTCCGATCCATGAGAAGAATCATCGCCTTTCCCTTATCTAGACTGTGCAGGATCCTTGACAAAGGGGGTTCAGGTTCCTACATGTATGAAATTCATTTATACAATGTTAGCTTACATATTATATGAAGGTCAGTCATAATTAGATTTACATAAGTCACATGATATATATGATAAATATTACATAGTAGACTAAACAATTAGGGGCAGGTAAAAGTAACTTATTTACTGGAACCACTAGAGATAGAGCTTGGGTCCACTGGAACCTCATGAGATAGAGATTGTGTTATGGATATGATATGGAATACACACATGTATGTGGTAGGAAAAAGAATATATGATCCCTTGGAAATTATTTTCAGGTAGAAATGATAGGATGCCATCTTTCTGTTGTGAAGCCTCTTTATCCAAAGGGGATCAATGTCCTTTCTCTTCAATTGAATTGGGGGTGCAGAGGGTTGCTTTGCATCATTTGGGTACATCAAAATGAGCGGTATATAGAAATTATTTAAATCACCTTTTGCACCCCTGATTCTAGTAAAGATGATGTACCCAAATGATGCAAAGCAACCCTCTACACCCCCAATTCAATTGAAGAGAAAGGACATTGATCCCCTTTGGATAAAGAGGCTAATTTGGTATTTCCTTGTGGGAAAAGTATATGAATTCACTGATTCATTCATGGAAGTTGTGAAAACTAGTCTTTTTTAAGGTCTCTAAAGCCCAAAAAATACTTCCACACTCATGAACAATTTCGACAACCACCTGTGAGGAAAAAAATTGAAACTACAAAATCTTGGTGAAGGTCTATCCTAAAATTGGGACTGTGACTTCTATGGATTCAATGATACTTGTCCCTCCTATGAATCAATTTTAATAAAGGTTCCAAGCTAAAAACAATGAATTTAACCAAATAGGACCTAACATGCATGAATTCAATTCTTAAGGTAGATTGACATGGTATGGAATGAATTTGACTATGACTGTGATTCAACCTTAAGATAAGATAGTTACTACCTTTAAACATATTGAACTATGTAAATGAAATTTCCATTACTATGATTTGGTTCCAAGGGACCCTGATCAGCTTAAATATGTATGAAAAATATATGTATCCTTGTTTCAATTCCTAGCAATCATTTTTTAATTGATTCCATGTGCTTACTGCAGTGACAGAGGTAACTTGCATATAAAATTTAATTATGAAAATAAATAAACATAGATAGATCCCAATCAATTTGTTTTTTTTGTTACACCAGGTCTTCCACTCCACCATGAGAATACATATATTATAATAATGAAGAATTATCAGTCAACCAAGGACTGTCATAACTTGGGATGATTGATATTATGACTAGGACTAATAGTAGACTGAGATAGTGTTGTTTAGGACTGTCAAGACACAAAGAAGCAGGAATAAGGTGAGTGGCAAAAATGGTGTTGGCACTTCTAGTGGGGTTGCTTCCTGCAATAGAGATGGTCTGTTGGATTCTGTCCGAGATGGAAGGACTGAACCTCCAAAGTTGGTGAATGATTTCTCTACCGAGGTCCCACATAATTTTTTTTGACTCGAGGGGTGGTAGAGGTGGTGGGGGAACTAATTTTTCAAAACCCCCTAATGACCTAAAGGAGGTGGAACAAAAAATAGATCATCAAAAGTCCAACCCTTGGTCGTGTTTGTTTAGAGTCAAACAGAGTAACAATTTGGTGTTCCCAGAGGTGAACAAAATTTCAGACAAGTCAAAGGGTAAGTATACTATTTTTATCACATACCTTAGTAATGACCATTCTATTTCCTCAATGACCTTAATGCTAGTGCAAACTTTTTTTGGGCCTAGGCCAAACATAGATAAGTTGTGAGATCTTTTATCACTAAGAAGTGTGATTTGAAAGGCCAAGTCAAGATTGGAGTGATGCCAAAAGGTTTCGTTTCCTTTGTGTTCACCAACAGACAAGACCATTTTTTAGCTCATTATAAGTGACCCTAGATTCTTGTAAAATCTTCTTTGGCTCTCCAAAAATGGTCCCCTAATCTATCCCTTAGTGACTCTATCTTTGTCATCTCTCCAGTCTAGGTAAGGCTTCTAGGCCTTCCATTGGAGTATTAGAATGAGCGTGTCTTTAGAGGGATTGATGACACTTTTGGAGAGTTTTTGTCTATATATCCTATGACAGTGGAAAGATAAAGACTAGTTTATGCTAGGTTCTGTATCAACATTTATCAATTCTCTAATCTTTCTTAGACTATTGACCTGGTGCCTTAGCTCAAAAAATGGTCCCAACCTTTGGAGTTTGAATCTCTGCTATTTGCATGCTTCATATGCAAAAAGGGGTCATTGGGCTAATCAATGTCCTCTAAAGCTCTAGAAAAAGAATAAGGAGAATGAACCCAACCTAAAAAGATATGGAAGGAAAAGGAAACCAATGTTGAGGAAACTTCAGAAGCTAGATCCTTAGCTAAACTTGTGGATAAGGAGGATCAAAGGGAACACACAAATGCCCAGATCTATAAAATAGATTTTTGTAAATCAAAGAATAAAGGACAAAATTAAAAGCCTCTTTTTTTGGTTTCCCCACCACCCCATGAAAGAGAGAAGAATAAGGAGAGTGAAGTTAAGAAGGATTTCTAGAATAATTCTCTAGAAGAGGGGGAAATAGATGAAAGTGTTGGGTCGTAGAAGGATGTGGAAAAGAATATGAGAAGGGACTCCTTGAAGAAAATGGATTTTCCATAACTTCTCTCTTAGATTGAGGATTCTCAAAGGAAGGAGCATAATCTCAATAAATGTGAATCTTTTGATGATGCACAATGCTGTAACATTCTTGAGGATGTCTCCCTTTTGAACTCTTTTCAGGAAAACTTATATGTTGGGGACATATTCTCTATCCCTAAAAATACATTCTTAGGATCAAGTTGGGGGAATGAAGTCTCTAACAAGGAGGTCAAGGAATGAACAATGGACCCTAAAGAGGGGAATCCTTGGTATCAAACTGGAAAAAGGGTAAGCTCTAAGAAGTTTGAAACCCAGGGTGTTTCTTCAATGGTGAAAAAAGGAGTTGCAATGAGGAGTATGCAAGCTAATGTTGGAACCCCTAAAAAGGAAGGGGAATAAGTTCTAACAGAACCATTAGAGAAATTGAGAG
Source organism: Thuja plicata (assembly GCA_018584345.1). Classification (NCBI taxonomy): domain Eukaryota; kingdom Viridiplantae; phylum Streptophyta; class Pinopsida; order Cupressales; family Cupressaceae; genus Thuja; species Thuja plicata. Next base: position 725,021 of record MU228305.1, read on the forward strand.
CAAAAAAATATTACGGATGGAAGGCAAATTACCATCCAGGATTCCTACACCCCAGTTAAAAAATGAAAGCAATTTCTTGGAATATAAGGGGGCTAAATGCGCTTCATAAGAAGGATGTTCTCATAAATATGGTAAGGCATCACAAACCTAATATTAATCTTATTCAAGAAACAAAAATGACTAAAGAAAAAGTTGAGAAAATTGAATTATTGAAAAACTGTGGAGTGGTCAGAAGCAGCTCAGAAGAGGCTTCTAGAGGGACTGATATCTTCTGGAATTAGAAATTCATTCAAGGGGAACCTCTATCCTCTGACTCAAATATTTTGAATTTTAAATTCACTCACTTTAGAGATGACTTATCCTGGGTCATCTCTAAAATCTATGCCCCTAATACAAAAACTGGTAGAGCTAAGTTTTGGAAAAAGCTGACTAAGCACATGCAAAAGTTTCTGGATAATGCTTGGATTGTCATGGATGACTTTAACTCCCCCCTTAGAGACATTGATAAATATGGTGAATCTCAAAATCATATTGATGGAAGATGAAACCCAATGGGACTTTATTAGTTACCAAGCCCTTATGGACATGAATTTGAAAGACATGAACTACACCTGGTCTAACAGAAGGGTAGGTAAATATTTAATTCAAGTTCATCTTGATATATCTTTGATCTCTAATTTATAGTTAAATAAATATTTTTTTTCTCTTTCCTCTATTTCTAGAATTGGATCGGATCACTTTCCTATATCGTTTGTTTCTGATCCTGTCTTTGTTAATAGAAACTTTCATTTTTGTTTTGAAAAAATGTGGCTATCCCATCCCAAATGAAGGATAGAATCAATGAATGGTGGAACATTGATGTAGATGGTACTGCTATGTTTAAAGTTGACAAAAATCTAAGAAACATAAAGGAAAAAATAAAGACATGGAACAAATATGTTTTTGGAGATATTTTCAAAATGAAGAACTCTATTAAACAAGATCTTAAGGTAGTATCCAAAAAGAAGGCAACTCCAGAGAACTTATGGACAAAGAGAATGAAATTATGGTAAAATATTATGACATAATTTTTAAGGAATATATTTTCTAGAGAAAAAGATCGAGGTATTTATGGCTTCAATAAGGAGAGAAATATAAGGTTTCTCTACATGACTGCTTTGAAGCATCAAGCAGCTAAAATAATATCCTATATCCATACTAATAATGAGAGAATTGATAGTAAAAGAAATATCATGTCTAAGATGGTTGATTTCTTTTCCTCTCTCCTCTCTTCAGATGAGAATCTTATAAATGGGGATCAGGAGAATCTCCTTTCTACTATTCCAACAATATTAAATGAAGAGCATAATAATGTTCTTACAACTATTCCCTCAATTAAGGAAATAAAATATACTATTTTTTCTTTTGAAGGGAAAAAGTCTCCTGGACCTTATGGGTTCCCTATGTTCTTCTTCCAAAAATATTGGAGTAGTGTGGAAAAGGATATTTCTCATGCAGTTAAGGAGTTCTTCAGATCAAGATCTCTTCTTAAAGAGATAAATGCTACTTTCTTGGTTATTATTCCAAAAAATCCAGGGGCTAATACTATGGATAGCTTTAGGCCTATCAGCCTAAGTAACTCTATTTGCAAGATCTTTTTGAAGGTAATTTCAACTAGATTATTTTCTATCCTTCCTTCAATTATATATCCCCAGTAGAATGGGTTTATTCTAGGAAGAAAAATATTGGACTCTATAATGAAAGTTCATGAAAACATCCACTCTCTAGAACGATAAACAAAACCATGGATTTTTCCTAAAGCTGGATTTATCGAAAGCCCATGATAGGTTCAATTGGGAGTTTCTCTATCAGGTGCTAAGAACTTTTGACTTTGGTGAGAGGTTTATCCAACTCATTTTGCAATTAATCTCCACTTCGATTCTGGTTGTTATTTTTAATGGGAAGTATTCTTAGTTCTTGAAGCCCTCTAGGGGTCTAAGGCAGGGAGATCCTATTTCTCCTATCCTTTTTTTTATTCTTGCCGAAGGTCTCGAAAGATTTTTTCAAAAAATGGTTATAAATGGTAACTTTCAAGGCCCCAAACCTTCCTCTTCTAATCTTACTTGTTATCATGAGAAGTTTGTTGATGATACCATCCGTATGGGGTCCTCTTCCATTAAAGAAGATAATAGTATGAAGGAAGCCCTTAGTACCTATACTCAGGCAACCGAGAAATGGATCAACTGAAAATAAAATCTCCCTTTTCTTCATCAACACCCCCGAGGAAAGGTAAAAAAAGATCTCCCAAATTATTATGTGCTCAATTAGGGATTTTCCCTCAACTTACCATGGTCTCCCATTGGGTTTGAAGCTACATGACTTCTTTTGGTCTTCTCTCATTGATAGGTTGAATAGAAAATTAGCTGGTTGGAAAGGAATGCTTCTCAGCCATGCTGGAAAGGTTCAATTCCTAAAATCTACCCTTCAAAACTTACCTACCTGTTCTGTGAATCTTTTCAAGATACCCTCTAAATATGCTGAGAGTATAAAGAGGATCCAGAAGTGATTTCTCTGGTTTGGAGTGGAAGAACATAAAAGAATGACTTTGGTTGCTTGGGAGAATGTCTATAAGCTTAAGAGACACAAAGGTCTTGGAATCAAGCCTATCAAATTTATGAATAAAGCTCTTCCGGCTAAACAAGCATGGAGGAATTTTGGGTAGGAAAAGGAATGAAATAAAATTATGGAGAAAAAATATCTTTATGGTTTCCTCTCTATTGCTGATTATTTTGAGTTAGAGGTCCCCATAAAAGGGTCATGTATTTGGAATAACATCTAACAAGATAATGATTTGGCTCCTAAAGGAAGTAGGTGGATATTGGGGAATGGAAATAGTATTCTCTTTTGGGAAGATAGATGGCTTATGGACAAACCTTTGGGAGCCATCCCAGCCTTTAACTACTTTTTTGAAAGGAGAAATCCGTCCTTGGGCTCTCTTGTTAGTGATTACTAACAGAACTAGGTCTAGGTGAAGTTAAATGAAATAGAAAAATCTCGTGATCCCATTATGAGATCTCTTTAGACATGATCAATTAGGATGGATTTTGAAGACTCTTTGGTGTGGAATTATACCTCTTTAGGAAAGTACTTTGTCTCTTCTACATGGGTTGAGAAGGTGGTAAAGAAGTAGGAACCACCAGATTAGGTTGAAGGTTATTCCTTGTATGATAAGAATGTAAAACAAAATCCATGTTATCAAATAAATCTAGAGGATCCCTAGGTTTACCCTTGATAGTAATGCGAGGACAAACTTTAATAGTCAACAAGGGTTTTGGATAAACCATGTTAGATGTGTCAACACTACGAATATATTCACAAGGACGCAAAGAAGACACCCTAGGAGGAGATGAGGTAGGATCTTGAATTTCCATAAGATGATCACTAACAAAGAGAGAATTAAGGGAATTCATATCATTCTCCACTAATGCATCATCACTAGAAGGAATCCCAAATGGAGGTAAAGAATCTATAATGTCTTCTTATTTCTCTAAAATATCTACATAAGGGGAGTGTGTTTTTGAAAAAGAGTCACCATCATGTATGAATATCTCATCCATTAATAAATCACCCTCTTGTATCAAAGCATCTTCACAAGGAGGGGATAAATCAATGTCTTTATCTAAGGGTTCATCCCAAATAGGAGGATCATCCACAATGGCTTCACAAGGAAGAGAGTAATCAACATCCAAATACAAAGGTTCATCCCAAGTAGGAGGATTATCATCCCTATCAATAAAGCACCTTGTAGAAGCACCATAAATCACTAAAGATTGATCCCTAAAGGGGAAAGAAGGTAAATTATATTATAAATTAGGATTATAGAAATGACATATACTAGGAGAAGAATTAACATCAATCCTCAACTCATCTCCATAAAGAGAAAGATTAGAGTCATCTACTTGCTCTAATATATCCTTACAAGGTAATACAAGATAGGACAAAGAAACATCACACACACTAAGCGAAGTCGTACTAGGTGTATCAATGTTTTAAATAGTGGAACATGAAGGTAAACATGCACACACCCTATGGTAAAGGTCAATTGAAGAGGTTGTAGAGGAGGATGAAATAGGAATAGGATCAATGGAGATCTTATTAGAAAAATTATCATCCTCACTACCATGTACCTCATTAGGGGATCTATCCTATTTTACAACAAAATCCTCATCAAAGTATTCAAAACAAAAATCATACATGATTACCAAAAAGTAACATTACAAGCATGAAAAATGTAAATGTTTTTGTATTTTTAAAGAAATTTGTGATTTTTATTTTTGACATATAAGAGCATAAAAGAAATATACTTTTAAATGCATGTAAGATCTAACATAAGATGGAAATATAACACCAAAAAGAAAGAGTTATCTATCATGGGTTCACCAAAATGTAATAGAGAAAATATGGATAGGGTTTAGAACAATGAAGATTTTCTCATAAAAGTGACCCTATGCACATATTATCCCTCTTACATTTAATTGTAATTGATAAGGGGTGTAAATATGGAAGTTTTTGTAAAGGAAAATATAATAAAATACTTACCTCTAAAAAAGAACCTACTAAAACCCCTGTCAGACGATCTCAGAAACTGTTGATTTTCGCAATTCTAAACTGAACCTGCGAGATCTACAAAACCCATAAATCATTTTTTGATCTGGCTCAATTCCAATTTTGACCCTCAAGTTAATATCACAATTGAACCAAAATTTATGATTCCAACCTAGGGCAAAATTGAACTCCAATTCTGACCTAGGGCAGAATCGACCTCTAAAATTTTTGATAGAAAATCTGTTTCAGGATCCCAATAGTTTTCCAAAAAGGGTATCTGAATCTGCACTCCAACTCGCTATTCTGAACCTCTCCCTACAAGAAAAATGAATTTTTTTGTTGGGGGGAGGGGTTTTCCTTGGTCAAACCCCAGTTTTGGAATTAACCTCAAAGTATAATTGAAAATGCATAAATAAAACAAAGTAAATGAACAAATTCACCTTGCTTGTAGAAGCCCTTGTAGCAGATTTGAATCCGTGAATCTATAAGTATGTATGCAAAAAATGGATGTATAATGTAGAATGTAGAATGTAGGATGTCTCAAATTAATTTCTTGTAGATCTTCAACACCAATCTTTAATGGATCTTGGGATAGGAAGAGGCTTGGAGGAATATGGATGAAGAAGTCTTCAACAAGAGGGCTCCATAGGGCTTGAATCCTTCAATGGATACCAATGGATCTTCTTGATGAATTGAGTGCTTGAGAAGTGCTTGAATGCTTGAGAATGGATGAATGCTTTAGTGGATACTTGGATTGCTTTCAAATATTTCTTCTTCACCTTTGGATTTCACTTCTTAAGTCTTTGATAGTTGATGATCATGGTTAGAGAAAATGAGAGGAGAAAGCTTCCTTATATATGAATCTAGGGAACACTCTTCTAGAGAGGCCTACATAGGAGAATTAAATTCCCATTATACCTATACCCATAGAAGAGGACCTATATTAAATATAATTTAAGATTCATCATTTCCAAAGCCCGATATCTAGAAACCCCAGAATCATGAAATCTGGACCTTGGGAATATATTATAGTTAATGGTCGTTATACTAGGGCTCACAGTAACTATTTTGTGTTGTTAAACCACTTTAGGTACAAAATGTATATTTCTTTTCCTTATTATATGTTGTGTTCCATTAATAATAGTATTAGGGACCATAAGAAGAAGTCTAGCAAGATTGTGCTCCATGAACGGCTCATCTATTTGATTTATGAGTATGCTCAGGATAAAGTTCCAGAAAGCTTGCATAAGTATGTGGAACCTACAAATGAAAAACTAAAATGGAAGGTGAAGGCATCTGGAAGTGGGAACATGAATTCCCATAAAAAACCTAAATATAGTTTTGAGGAGAAAGAATCTAATAATGATAAGGGGATAGAAACAAAAGACAGAGAATATTAGGAGTGTACTGCAGTCTTCCCTAAAAAAACTTTGAGGAGAAGGATGGCATGGAAACTAAAGTGGAGGATAATGACAAAGATGAGGAAGAGAAGATGGAAGGGAAAAAGGGTTTTGATAACCCTAAAAATGTAGAGTTTAGGGAGAGAATTGATAAGCCCAAGAAATGTGATCAATTACTTGCTGGGAATATTGAATCTCTATAGGATCCAACTGTAATCACCTAAAAATGGTCACATAAAACCTAGAACCCCAATCTCAGCAATTAATCAAGAAACCCTAACCTTGATTATTCTAAGTCCTAAATCAAACAGGCAATTCATCAAATCAAATTGATCTGACCTAAACCCTAGGTCCTAATCGATCATCTTACTTGATTAATTAATTAATTCCTAAAATCACAATACATTGACAAATATATCTTATGTTAATTATTTAATTGATATTGTGACATATTAATTAAATAAAATTACAAAATTGTCAATTAAATCAAAAAGGAATTAAATTAATTATAAAATCATAAATGTGCATTCAAAATCAATTTAATTTATTAAAAATGCATGACATCATCAAAGACAGTTAACTGATTTATCAAAATGGAAACAATTCAGTTCCACTCAGTTAATTGATTCTCCACTGTTTATCATTTTGGAAACATTTCAGTTAATTGAAAATTGAATATGGAAGTTTCCAAAAAGACTTACCAGTCAGTTCAGTCAACTGACTCTCTTGACCAATCACATCGCTTGCACATGGATTGTGCTTCTTCAATCAAATTTGAGCCACTCTTTTATTTCAATCTCGACCATCGATTCGAGAGAGATTTCTATAAAAGAGAAACTATTTTCTTTCACAAAGGATCCCAAAATTTTTATTATCGTTATTATTTTGTAATTTGCATTCAATCATTTATCATTTTAGCTTTCAATTTGATTAGCATTTGGTTTAATTTTATGCAATCATGCAAATCTAATCATAGAGCACACTTCCATTTGGTGTATTAAAATTAATCCATCACACTTCAATTGGTGCCTAAAAATTGAATTTAATTATATTGGGTTAACATCAAATTTGCACTCATTTAGATTAATCAGAGCATTTTAATTTCAGCATATAGATTAAATCCTTCATTTAGGTCTTTGGTGTAGTCACTGAGCTTGCAATGACCTGAGAGCAAGCTCATACTCCTGCCTTCTAGAAGGCAACAGGTCGACTCTTTCAGACATGGAGGGTGAATGAATCAATATTCATTCCTATATGCAGCTAAAGAATAATTACCATGTTGAAGTGTTCTGCTAAATCAGAGGCCCACATTCAGCTAGCACACCAACACCTGGTGCCTCTGTGAAGAATAGAATCCCCATTTCGATGGAGCTCATGCATAACCTAAAGAGTATGGCTAAGGGGAAAGTCCCTATCCTAGTCAACTAAAAAAGCTCTATTGAGAATGATATGTTGATCTCTCCCAAGGAAACCAATAAGAATACCAAGGACTCTAAAGAAGCCCATACTTCCCACAAGAATCTTAACCAAAAAGAAGACGGTGTTCAGTTGTTCATTGAGGATATGTAGGATAAAAGGGAACCTACTTTTGGAGTTCATAAAACTTCTAAAGCCATGTCCCTATACTCTTATCGACTTAATATATGGATGTCCCACAAGATCAAGAGCCTTAATATGAAGTATTGTGCCCTTGCCTCTAAATTGGAGAATTTGGAGCATGAGAACAAGGCTACCTGCTCACTTGAGACAAGATTAGAGAGCCTGTGTACTAGAGTTGATAAAAAGGAGAATATGCTCAACAAGATTCTCTAGAGCAGTAGTGAGAGCATTAAAGCCTCGATTCAGAACCTCAAAACCTTGTGGAAAATATGGAGAACTCTTCCCTTGAGAGGAAAACTATTTAGTGGGATACTGATGCTGGGGATGTTGTTGGTCAAGGCTCAGGCCATGGGAGAAGAACTAGGGAAAGCATGAAAAATGCTACTATTGATCCTAAGGAGATTTAGGATCTCAAGGTGGTAGTTTAGAAGATGACCAACCTCAAAAAGGAGGTGGTGGGTACCCCTGGCGACCTCGCCTAGTATTTGTTCACTATGTCTATGTCTATTTCTTTTAGTTTAATTTTCCTGAGTAATTTTGATCATTGTTAGTTTTGTGTTGCTGTGTGTATGCTGGTTTTTGGAATATTTTTGTCTAGGTTGATCTTATTGCTTATATTTATGTAACTTGATTGTAAAGGGTTTTAGGTCCCTTTAAAACCTATTTTTGTGAATAATCAAAAACAATGAAACACTATCAAAAGGTAAATCCATGGTTATGGTTGTAACATGTACAAGAAAATGACCTACATGGGTAACTGTCACAGGTTAAGGCCAACTTGACAATGTAATCAAAATTTGGAACATTGGTAAGAACCCTTGGGAGTCAGGATGAGATTCCTATAACAATAATCTCAAACTTACGATAATTGTAAGATATAAAACAACTTGAATTTATGACAAAACAACCATAAGACTGTCATTGTTACGGAATTTAGTTAGTTATGACTGTGATTATGAAATCACTCATTAAAATACTATTAAGAGTCTCAATCCAAGGTGCTTGGTAGAATATTTGGGTCCTTTACATTATCATCCTATTATTATTTTCCTTTGGAAACTCTTATACACAAAATTTGGAATATTTGAGTCCTTTTGGTGTAATGAAGAACAAAATGTAACTAATTTGTAACAAATTGTCACAATTGCATAATAAGGTCCTGAATTGGTCAAAAGTGTCAAATCATGAAAATATGCCCATGGAAGGGTAAGAGTGTTGTAAAAGCTCATTTATATTCTATTTTGATATGTTATAATTGTTCATGCAAAGGTCTTAAGTCATTTGTGTTAAAATGTTAAAAATGTCAAAAGGTTGCAAAGTGCAACATTTTGCAAAAGTTGCACTTTGCAACCTTTTGATATTTTTAAAAGTTGAAAAATGCAACCTTTTGAAGAAGTTGTGAATATGACCTTGAATTAAATGAATGGGATAATTTTGAGGATCAAGTTGTTGAATGTATGTTGAGTTGCCTTCAATGAAGATAGTGTTTTGGATTTTTGATGGATCAAGGCTCCTACAAGGTGAATTGAAGTTAGTCATGGTGATAAGGTGAAAGTTGATTGTAATATTATTATGCCTCTATTGTATTTAGTTTGTTGATGAACATCTTATGAACCTTGGAGAGATAATCTTGTTAGATGTCTCAAACCTATTAAATTGAGAACCTAGATTGGTTTTTGGGTCTATGAGAACCCTCTTATACAAGAAATTTATCCACAAGGCCTCAACTATAGGAGAACCTCCAACTACGCCTTGTATGGAACCTCCAAGGCTGTCAAAGACATCCATGTGGATATTTATCAAAATGACCATGAATAGTAGTAAAAATCAATATTTTATTGCAAAACTTCCTTCCAATCCACTTATCTCTCCACCCTCGATGCAAAGAGGTATTTATGGACCTGCAAACTGTCTACAACTATCTTCAACTAATTCTTGACCCATTCGACTCACTCTAGGGCCTTTGACCCGCTTTGAGAAATTTTGGCCTCTTGGTACAGGGGAACCCAAGCATAAAAGATAACTTATGAGGAAAAAATGCATTTTTAATTGTTTGTAATGTTTCCTTCATGTTTGAAAGGCCCTAAGGACCATTGGTATCAAAATAATTCCTTTTGTAAGGCTTTCAAAGCCATTTAGTTCAAATAGACCTATAAGGTCCTAGTAGAGTCAAAGGTGGTCAAAGTGTGTAAAATTCCCAATGAGAGTTGGTATTGATGTAATAGGTCATAATGTATTTAGAATGATTTGTTGAAGTTTTGTGTTGTTTTGGTAAAAAGGTGCAAAGTCACATAAAAGTTGCAAAATGCAACATTTGAAAAAGTTGCAAAAATGATGTAAGGGGAAGAAGTTCGGTCCAAAGGGTCATTAAACACACTAGAATAGTTGAAAGGTTTAAATATCATACTATGGTGGAGAAAAAAGGTAGTGGAAAAGTTTGGAGGAATATTTTGAAAGAAATATTAAAGAAATCCTTGTCTGTCACATGTTTTACAAGATATGTGATAGTTACAGAGAAATATAGGCTCATATCCATTATATTTTCAATATGTATTTGCTTTGGAAAGATAGTGTAATGAATTAGCTTTGAAATGAATCCATTTACATGTATTTTCATGATGATTTATTCATGTTCTAATGGTTTTTACTCTAAATGTTTGAAACCCTCTTAGGGTAAATAGGGAGTGTTAAAAAATGCTTATCTTCTTTTGTAACTAATGAAATCACCCAATTATTGGTGAAATAAAGGGTTTATACATGTATTTTGATGTGTCATATTTGCATGCTTATTGGAGGTAGATTAATATAGTTGTGTGGAGGTCCTAGTTGAGTGTATACATGCAACCATACTATCAATGACAAGGAGCAACATGGATACTGGAAGTTCAAGGGTTGATAAGTGATCTCTATGATAAAATTAATTTAAGAATGGGTATAATATGCATGATTATCCATTGTTGGATCGTGATTGGTAAAAATATGTTGGAAATATATTGAGGCTAGGTGAATAAGAGGGGGGGTTGAATAAGGAACGAATAAAAATTATTCACTTTTACCCTTTATTAGATTGTCTAATTAGATTGCATGCATGGAACAAAAAAGTAGTAAAAAATCATAACACTTGACACAATATTTGGTTACCTAGAAACCTTCCAAATATAAAGTAAAACTAGGGTGGGGATGGTACCCACAAGATTTAGTCCTGCTATAATAAATTTGGCTAGTTAAGGCTTACAATTGACCACTTCTGATGGCCTTCCCTGTTAGGAGCACTAAGGACTGTTAGGTCCACCTTGTGAAAGGATTTATACAGTACAATAAAGTATGCACTCTATTAGGAGACTTGATAAGGACTATTAATTCCACCTTGTTAAAGGATTTTGCTGAAACACCTGTTAGGATGAACCAGTGAATGATCTGTTATACAACTCCGATTTTCTGAATAAGATTCTTTGAAATAATACTCATCACTTGAATGTGATAGATGAGTCTCTACTATTCCTTTATACTGTTGTAGCCTTCTAATCAATCTACCACTTCATATTCACATATCCATACTCTTACTTCTGCTATTGCTACTACACTTCATTTGGATAAACAAAGTACCTTATATATATATATATCTATATATATATATATATTCTTCTCTGTACATGTATTTCCTTGTATATATATAATTTTTATCTTTCCCCCTTGTATACAATTTCTAACTTTCCCCTTATTTTTGACACAAATGCCAAAAAGCATATCTACTAATTCCAAAATAGGAGAGGAAATCACAATTTACCTTCAAAATTTGAGACAAAGTCTTGTGCCAATTTTCTTGCAACACCTTCAAGATGTGCAACTCAATTTGAATTTCTACAGACAACTCCATCATAAGCTCTGCAACTGAAAAGTTGTTATCATGGATGAGTATCTTTGCATGAGTAATATGTTTCTGCATGACATCCATATGAGGAAGGAGTTGGCTCTGTATAGCTGTTAGGGATTCCCTTGTTCTTTCTTCTTCCCTTAATAGCTCTCCCTGCAGATCAGTCAGATACTTGATCTTTACAAAATGTGTTAAACTTGAACTAGGATCAAGTGCCAACTGGTTTGCACTTGCCTTCAAATCAGTGTCAATTTTATTAGCTTTTTCTTTATTTCCATGGTTAAGTTGGAAGTGTCACTCAAATTTACAAATAATGCCACAAAATTATTCAAAGTGGTTTCTAGAGAGCTAATGATAGTGGTTAGCTTCACCTGATCTATTACAATCTTTCCTACAACATTCTCTAGAACCTTATTTTCAAATTTTCTTTCTGCCTTCTGCAGTAATTTATCCTATCCACTACGATCATGATTAAACTTGTGAACTATGTCAAAAGTTTGGTCCATTATGGAATCATCCCCATTGACTTAAATCTCTAGTGAATCCAAGAAAATACCTTTGATGTCCTGTAGAACTCTGTTTCTTTTTTTCTCTACTTGGAGCTTCTGTTGTTTTTCTCTTTTCTTCCATAGCTCCCCAAGGATGTCCATCTTCTCGACTATCAGGTTGGAAAGATCCCAATTTGGAATCACAATATCTTCCTCAAGGTCAACATCATTAGTTATTATTTCCTTTTCTTTACCCTTGACCTTGGGATTAGGTGAAGGAATGATTTCCTTACCTTTTCCAACCTCATCCCTGTCCTTAGTGTTCAGTTGGAGTAAGTCATTAAATTTTAATGCACCAACAGCAGAAACGGTGCTAACGATAGAAACATTTACAGTGTCCTTTTGTGACTCGGTTTCGATTGGCCCAGTAGTAGGTAGAGCCTAATACGTGGTTCCTACTAGTCCTGATGTAGACTCTGTGACTTTTTCTTTGCTCGGAGATAAGATTTTATGAATAGGTGATTGGGGTAGGGATGCTATCATTTCAAATGCTATATATGATGACATGTAATTGATTGAATGTTTGAAGATATTAAGTTGATGATCATGCAATGAATTAAATTAGTTAATGTATTGTATTGTCATTGATGTCAACTTGAAATAATCTGTATGGTCATTGAAATACTGCCAAAAGACTTCAAAGTACTAATGAATCAAGGCTATGCTATCAGTAATGCATACAAGTCAAGTATTCACTAAGTGACTGCATACACCAATGGAGTGCACACCGATGGTCAGAGTAAAAGAGTAGAGTCACAGTGTTACTTGACGATCTAATGCACTGCATTATTGATGAGCAAAGTTACAGTGTTTCCCGATGAGAAAAACAAAGAGTAACCTGACGAAGAGAATTTCAGTGTTACCTGATGGAAAAGAGAAAGATGGAGATCCCATTGACAACTAAAGTCACAATGACAAAATAGTCAGTTATCACAGATGACTAACTGAAGTTTTGATTGACAGAATAGAGAGTTTAGAAAATGGAAAAATTCTTAGTTTTCAAGAAGCTAAAGATAAAATTAATGGATACTTATCATTGTTTTAAACATCTAGATAAAGCCGGAGATAAGTAATTGATTTAAAGCTGATTTTTCCAGTTGGAAAGAAGATTTCTTTGAGATAAATTAGGAGTTTTCTTTAAATCTATTGGCGAGAATTATGGAACATGCCAAGAATCAAGAAAGCCAAGAAAAGGGGAATTCATGTCTATATAGAGACAAACCCAATTCATTATGAATGGGGTGTGTGGGGTGAGCAAGAGAATAGATGAAAGATGCTAAAGAAAATCTGAAGCAGAAGAAAGTATTCTTTCAGTCCTGATCAACAAGCTAAGGAAAGAGAAAGATTCTATAGACACCAAAGAACAGTAAGACATCATCACAGAGTAGAACAGTGTGGAGAAAAGGTATAAGTGATTATATTGATCAGAGAGGTAATGGAATTACAATAGATTTGAAAATCTACAATTGAGTTGTATATATGAATAGATCATTAGTGTTTCAATTTAACCATTGAAGCATAAAGCCTCTTAACCGAGTAGGACTTAAAAGTCTTTTAAAATTGAGATACATCCCAAGGAGTATAAAAAATTTTGATACTAAAAGTAGCATTGGATATGCCCGATACCTATTGACAGGACAAGTGAGTGTTTGGTCAAGTATGGTAGCATTAGATGCCAGATACTAGGTGAAAAACTATTTTTAAATCCTCTAACAAGGTCACACCTAATAGTGTGTTTTGTAACCTTTAACAGGGTTGGCTCTTAACAGGGCTCACTTCAGAAGAGTGAAAATTTGGGGTACCAGTGCTAATGGTTTTCCCCTTAACAGGGTTTCCAAGTTAAAATCCATATGTTATGTATTTATGTTTTATTAGTTTACTATTTTACATTTCACATATGAAATTCAGGATTGATTGGTTTACTCTGCATATTTACTATGTTTCGGTAAATAGTTAACTACTTATCGGTAATCATACAAAAGAGATATTTACAAAGCATTCCGACAAGTAGAAAATTGATTAAAGTATTTCAAGGCATACATCTTCTAGGACATAAGATAACTTGAGACATAATTTGTGGTTATAAGTTTTAAGGGTCTACTTGAGGATTAATTTTTGAAGCCACTGATTCACCCCCCTCTTAGTTATTACTAACAATTGGTATCAGATCTTGTGTGCTTAGAAGGAAGGTTTCAAGACCTAAGGTAAAGATCACAAGATGAATAGACAAGATGTGCCCAAGTTGAACAAAGATAATTTTTCTTCATGGTAGAGAATAATACGACTCCACTTATCAGGTATTGGTAATAATGTTACTCAATACTTAGATGTTGAATATGTGTTTCCCACAGAAGCACCAATAGTTGAACAATTGAGAGAGAGGCATGAGAAAAATTGCATGATGATAGAGCTTTCTTCCTCACTCTCTGATGCTGAATTTGAAGATGTCAAAACTTGCAAGACTGCAAAACAGATGTGGGACAAATTGATGCTTGTACATGGTGGTGACAAAAATGTTTTGAGAGAAAAGGCAGAAATCCTTAGAGGAAAGTTTGATGATCTCAAAATGAAAGAAGGTGAAAAAATCACTTAGTACAACAAAAGAATCAAAGAGGTAGTCAATTCTATTTGAGGAGTTGAAGGTGTACTAGAAGATGATATGGTGGTATGTAAAATTCTAAGAACCTTACAACCTACTTATGCTATTAGAGTATTCGCCATTCAAGAAATGAGAGCAGTAGAAAATAGCAATGTTACTCTAGACATATTGATTGGAATACTGATTTCATTTGAGATGAATAACTTTGATAATAGTGTCTTACCAAACATAGAGTCTACACTTAAAACTTCTATGAGAATAAGTAAATCAAGTCATAAAAACACTATGAGAAAAGATAGTGATAGTGAAAGTGAAGAGGATGATCTTGATGAAATTGAAGTGCTTATGGATAGAAGAATGCAAAGAGGCAAAGGTAAATTACCACTTGTTTGTTTTAATTGTAAAGAGATTGGACACTTTGCTGCAAGATGTCCTAATAGAAGAAAAAATGACAGTATTAATGACAGATCATTTGAAAAGAAGTATGGCAGAGGTGATTACAGAAGCTACCGATAATCAGAAAGAAGAGATTCCTGAGACTACAAAAAAATGAAAAGTTAGAAGGACAAAGGATAGAAGGCTAGTTACCTAGAAAAATGAAAAGAAGATGATACTAACACTGAATTTGATGAAGATATCGAGATGGTGTTTGTGACAGTAAAAGATGATTCAGATGATGATGAAGAAAGGTATGTAGAAACTAAACTTATATATAAAGTTAGTAAAAATGATGTCTGGGTCATAGATAGTGGCTGCACTCACCATATGACTGGTGATAAACAAAATTTTGAGACTTTTGAATACTATAAAGGTGGTTCAGTAAGAATGGGTAATGACACACCTTGTCTAGTTGAAGGTAGAGGAACTGTAATGTTGAATAACCAAATAAAATGTGAAAATGCTTATTGGGTAAATGGATTGAATTATAATATATTGAGTGTTTCTCAGTTGAATAATCTAGGTCACAAAGTAGCATTTGAAAATAAGAAGGCAAAGATCTTCAATAAATTAGGAAATCTGATTGGTACCGGTGAGCAGATAAAAGGTAACTTATTCTATCTGAATGATACTGAAACCACTTGTTTGATTGCTATAAACAAAGACATATGGCTGTGGTACAAAAGATTCTGTCATGTAAACTTTGACAACATGATAAAGATTAGCAAAAAGAGAAATATTAGAGGCTTACCGATGATGACCAAGCCCAACAACATCATGTGTAAGAATTGTCAAAAAGGTAAGATGACAAAGTCTAGTTTCAAAAGAAAAACCCATACATCTGATGCCATTCTAGAATTAGTCCATACTGATTTATGTGCACCTATGAGGACAAAGAGTTATTATGGAGATAGATATTTTATTCTCTTTGTTGATGATTACTCCAGAATGATGAAAGTCATGTTTCTAAAAGATAAATCAAAAGCATTTAAGATGTTTAAATGGTATAAGGCAATGGTTGAGAAACAAAGTGGTAAAGTATTAAAATGCTTAAGGTCAGATAGAGGAGGGGAATTTATTTTAGATGAATTCACTAAATTTTGTAATAAGCATGGAATCAAAAGATAGGTCTATGCACTGAGAACACCACAACAAAATGGAATTGCTAATAGAAGGAATAGATCCATAGTTGATTATGCAAGGAAACTGATGATAGAGAAAGGCATCACCCAAATCTTCTAGAGAGAAGCTATAAGTACTGTTGTTTATACATTAAACAAAGTACAATTGAAGAAAGACACCAAAAAGACACCTTATGAGCTATGGTACGGATACACACCCAATGTAAGTTATTTCAAAATTTTTGGTCGTTAGTGTTATATCTTAAAAGATGTTAGAAATGGAAAACTTGACTCCAAGAGTGATGAAGGAATCTTTCTAGGGTATTCTACCAAGAGCAAGGCTTATAAATGTCTAAATAAAGCCTCTAACAAAATTGTTGAAAGTGCAAATGTAAAGATAAATGAATTTGTAGAGAAGAATGAAAAGGAAAGAACTAAAGAACTAGAGGACTACAATAGGTTTACTTACAATGAGGAACCTGAAACTCTACCTGACCAACAATGTAGAGCTCCCAAGAAATAGATCATTACACTCGAGCATCAGGCTGCAAATACCGATGATTAGAATATTGCTCAAGATGATGCACAAAGTGATGAAAAACAAAATGATGATCAAGCTGATAGACAAAGAGCTGAACCTATACTTGCAAGATATGTCAAAAGGAATCATCCACAAAGCTAGATCATAGGAGATAAAAAGGCTGGTATGAGAACCAGAAGTAAGTCTCTAAATACAATATGTCTTATTTGTGATTATGAGCCAAAATCTGTCAATGCTCCACTAGATAATGATGAGTGGATAAGTGCTATGAATGAAGAGATTTAGTAGATAGAGAAAAATGAGACATGGAAACTTGTACCGAGACTAGATGACAAGAATGTCATCAGTACAGAATGGATATTTAGGAATAAACTGAATGAGAATGGAGAAGTCACCAGGAATAAAGCAAGACTAGTATGCAAGGGGTATGCATAAGAAGAAGGGATTGACTATGGAGAGACCTTTGCACCCATTGCTAGGATAGGAGTGAGAATATTACTTGCTTATGCTGCATGTAAAGGATTCAAGGTATATCAAATGGATGTCAAGTCTGCATTCCTAAATGGAATACTTGAAGAAGAGGTATACATTGAACAACCATAAGGGTTTGTTGATCTAGACAAGAGGGACATGGTATGTAGACTACATAAAGCCCTGTATGGATTGAAACAAGCACCCTGAGCCTGGTATGAAAGACTTCATTCCTATCTTATAAGTATTGGATTTGTAAGGACTAGTGAAAATAATAATCTTTATTTAAAGGAAGATGCTAATGCTAACATTTTGATTGCTGATTATTTGTTGATGATATCATATTTGGAGGCAATGATATGCTACACAAATCATTTGCAAATGAAATGAGAAAAGAGTTTGAGATGTCTATGTTTGGAGAGATCAAGTTCTTTCTTGGTATGAAGATCATGCAACAAGATGATGGTATTTTCATTACACAATCCAAGTACATCAAAGAAGTACTAAAAATATTCAAGATGGAAGAGTCCAAACCAGTTGGAACACCGATGGAAATTGTATGTAAGATGAAAAAGGAAGACAAGTCATCAGAGGTAAATCATACTTTGTATAGATCAATGATTGGAAAACTCATGTATATTGTACATACTAGACCAGATATTGCACATGTAGTAGGAATAGTTGCTAGATTTTCTGCTAATCCTAGAGAATCACATATGACTACTGTGAAAAGAATCCTAAGATATCTGAAGAATACTAAGGAATATGGCTTATGGTATAGAAGAGAAGGCAAATTTGAACTTAAGGTTTTTTTTAGAGTTAAAAGGGTATTTTCACTTATTAATTAAATCATTATTGATTTAATTATTAAGTCACCTTTCACTTATTGATTAAATCATTATTTGATTTAATTATTAAGTCCCTTTTATCTCTATTTCACTTAAGCTAAACTTTAGGCATGCAATAATTGATTCTTTTTTAAATTTTTCATTCAACCTTGGTTTCTTCACCCAACCTTGGTTTATTCACCCAACCTTGGTTTCTTCACCCATCTCAGGGTTTTGATCTCCTTTATAAGGATTGATCACTTTGTAATTATGTAATCTTTTGTGTAATTGCATTCCATTTTTATTGAATCAATTGAGGATGTTTCCTCTTTCATAGATCTGTTGTTTTTGGCCTCCATAGATTTTGCTTCTCTCTTTCTATGACAGGTGTTTGCATGCAAGTGATTCTTGGGAGCTGTAGGGTTGATAGTTTTTCATCAACTCCAATAGTTTTTACCAATGTTGACTGGGCTAGAAATATTGATGACCAGAAGAGCACAACTAGAGGAGAATTATTTATGGGTGACAGACTTGTCACATGGATCAACAAGAAGCAAGGATGCATCTCTTAGTCTAGTGCAAAAGCAGAGTATGTTGCTACTGCTGCAAACTGCTCAAATATTGCATGGATCAAACAGTTACTGGAAGGTATGCATATGAAAATTTTAGAACCAGTAGTTATCTACTGTGATAATACAAGTGTAATAAACATTTCCAAGAATCCAATCATGCGTGCTAAAACAAAGCATATTGCCATCAAGTATCATTATTTGATAGAACAAGTTTAGGCAAAGGAGGTGATACTAGAGTATGTGCAATCGAAGGAAAAATTGGCCGATATCTTCACCAAGCCACTACCCAAGGATGCATTTGAATACTTGAGAAAGAGACTAGGGGTCAAACCCTTGTCTACTGGTCAGTAAACTGACTAGAAGGCTGCATCAGCCTACATATTATCAGAATATCATTCATGTTGATGCAAGAAGAGAAATGGAATTCAATGATACATCTATACACATCAAGTTATTTATCTACTCTGAGCACCAGAGTTATTACTGATGGATTGGGAAATTCAAGGAATATATTATGGATAGAAAGGATCTGTTTGACATCACTGTCAAAAGCATATTTGACAAATATGATTGTTTGGAATTTCTATCAAAGAGAGAGATTATATCCATTACCAACTTAGAGAGAGATCATATCCATCAAAGTATCCAAAGGGAGAACATAACAAGAAAGGGGGAGTAAAAACAAAGGGAGAGAATTGATGACAAAAGACATCACAAGAAAAGAGAAAAATCAAAGGGAGACAGTTTGACACAAAAAGAGAACACATAACATCATAGAAAGAAATATTCTACATCTATCCAGTGAAGGGATTGAAGGCAGAAAGAAAGCTACAAGAATCAAATCAAAGCTATTTGAGCTTACCGAAAGCCAAACATTTGTATTAGTTACATTAGAACAACTTGATGAAACTGTATATTTCATGTTGTATTAGTGATAGTATAGTATGATAATGTAGTATGTTGCCATCAATGACAAAGGGAGAGATTGATGACATGTAACTGATTAAATGTTTGAAGATATTAAATTGATGATCATTCAAGGCATTAAATCAGTTAATGTATTGTATTGTCATTGATGTCAACTTGATATAATCTGTATGGTCATTGAAATATTGCCAAAGAATTCAAAGAATCGATGAATCAAGGCTATGATGTCAGTAATGCACACAAGTCAAGTATTCACTAAGTGACTGCATACACTGATGGAGTGCATACCAATGGTCAGAGTAAAAGAGTAGAGTCATAGTGCTACCCAACGAGCTAATGCACTGCATTACCGACACATAGATTTATAGTGTTTCCTGATGAGAAAAACACAGAGTAACCCGACGAAGAAAATTTTAGTCTTACCCAATGGAAAAGAAAAGGACGGAGATCCTGATAACAACTAAAGTCACACCGACGGAATAGTCAGTTATCACAAATGAATAACTGAAGTTTTGACCGATAAAATAGAGAGTTCATAAAATGACAAAATGCTTAGTTGTCAAGAAGCTAAAGATAGAATTAACAGATACTTATCATTGTTTTAAACATCCAGATAAAGCCACAGATAAGTAATTGATTTAAAGCTAATTTGTCCAGTTGGAAAGAAGATTTCTTTGAGATAAATCAGGAGTTTTCTTTAAATATATTGGCAAGAATTGTGGAATACACCAAGAAACAAGAAAGCCAAGAAAAGGGGAAAACATGTCTATATAGAGACAAACCCAATTCATTACGAATGGGGTCTATGGGGTGAACAAGAGAATAGAGGAAAGATGCTAAAGAAAATTTGAAGGAGAAGAAAGTCTTCTTTCAGTCCTGATCAACAAGTTGAGGAAAGAGCAAGATTCTGCAAACACTGACGAATAGTGAGACAACATCATAGAGAAGAACAGTGTGGAGAAAAGGTATACGTGATTATATTGATTAGAGAGGTAATGGAATTACAATAGATCTGAAAATCTACAATTGAGTTGTTTGCATGAACAGATCATTTGTGTTTTAATTTAACCATTGAATCATAAAGCCTCTTAATCGAGAAGGACTTAAAATTCTTTTACAATTGAGATACATCCCAAGGAGTATCAAAAAGTTTGATCATAAAAGTGGCATTGGATATGCTTGATACCTATTGACAGGCCAAGTGAGTGTTTGATCAAGGATGGTAGAATTAGATTCCGGATACAAGGTGACAAAATATTTTTAAATCCTCTAACAAGGTCACACCTAATAGTGTGTTTTGTAACCTTTAACAAGGTTGGCTCTTAATAGGGCTCACTTCATAAGAGTGAAAATTTGGGGTACGAGTCCCAGTGGTTTTTCCCTTAATAGGGTTTCCATGTTAAAATCCATGTGTTATGTGTTTATGTTTTATTACTTTACTATTTTACATTTCACATATGCAATTCTAGATTGATTGGTTTACTCTGCATATTTATGGTGTTTTGATAAATAGTTAACTGCTTATCGGTAATCATACAGAAGAGAGATTTAAAAAGCATTTTGACAAGTAGAGAAATGATTAAAGTATTTCAAGGCATGCATCTTGTAGGAAAAAGAAAACTTAAGACATAATTTTTTGTTATAATTTTTAAGGGTTGATTTAAGGATTAATTTTTGAGGCCATTGATTCACCCCCCCTCCTCTCAGTTATTACTAACACTATATTCAGCATTAGATTATTCAATGGTCTGAACCTTAGGTAAATATTCATCTTTATCCTATACATGAGGGTGTGTACTCTATTTCTCTATCTTATCTTCTCCCTTGTCAACAAAAATTGTCTTCCATATCTTTGTGGCAGACTGCACAACATCCTCTATTTTCTTGCTCAAGATTTGAAAAGTCCTAAACCTTGGAGTGTGATTACTCTCATACTTAGTAATAGCGTATTTTACCTCTTTATTAGTCATAGTAGACATGAATTTATTCAAGGTTTGCTTTTTGATGTTGTTTTTAATCCAAACTACATTGTGCTAGTGAATGGTGATTGCCTTGAGAAGGTCTTTAGTCATATGGATTTTTAATTCAAATGGATCATAATTCCATTCTTGTCATTTTCTCTACTAATGCATCCTCAATCATCTTCTACTCATCCTTGGTCCTAGAAGCATACTTGAATGATTTGAGAGATCCGATACCACTACCTCCTTTCAATTCTTAAATCTTCTACTCAAAGGTAGGTGGGGGCTTCTTGAATGTGACTATATCTTGTTCTTTATCTTCTTTAGGCATTGTAAATTTTATTCTAGATCTTCTAGGTTTGCTTGTAGTGAATACAGGGGTAGAGATATTTGGTATTTTCTTGGAGGCTAGCTTCTTCTTCTTAGGAGGTTCTGCTTCTACCTCCTCTTCTTCTTTCTTAGATTCATTTTCTTCTACCTTTATGTCATCTCCTTTACTTTCAGTGATTGAAGGAGGAGAGTTTGATGACTTGCCATACCTCTTTCCAAACTTCTCTAATCTCTTCCTTCCTCTCTTCAAGATTTTAGGAATCTCAATCTCTAATGATATTCTTCCCTTATCTTCTTCATAAGTACCAAAATATGGTGCTTTAGGGTTAACAAGTTCATTTACAAGAGATTCAATGATGTCTCTTATCTCATAAATGTTAACCTCACATGCAAGAGGCTTCACCCATGTAACCCTAGGCTTGAATGCTTGAATGTATACTTTGTTACAGTCAACTAGAAAGAAAATATCATCCTTATAGTCCTCTGCCAATTGTTTTGGAATTTTGTATCTATTCTACATTTTATATCTGAAACTTTCAAAGTAAGCATCCATGATGCTTTCAAAGTTAACTCCCAATTCTACTATAAATTCATTTATCTGATAGACTATAGGTCTGTCCTTTTTCCATACAACTGCGCCTTTTGAAGGGAAAAACTTCTAAACATAAAATAATATGCAGACTAGAAGTGAACCAAAATTACACGGATTGGTCTTGGATGCCTGAATTATCTCCATGTTTTTTCTCAATTGGATGAGCTACAACTCAGTAAGGTCGAATGACAGATTGTTCTTAATCACTTTGTATGCCAAGTCCACATCCTCACATGGTATACTATTTGTCCGGCTAGAAATGTATATCTTGTGTGCAATCACATGAATTCCAAACTTTAGTTCCATGTCAGTGAATCCATTCAACTTCATGCCTCTTCCATCCCACTCAGAAAGAGTCTTCTTGGCTAGGTCATCTCAAGGTGGGGTTTTGGTAGCTTTAGGTTTGTCAAGCATCGGGTACCTTGTCACTTGGTTTACCATCAGCTTAGTGATCTTCACTTGTTTCTACAACCAGAGATGCATGTCGTGAACATGGCTCAGAACAAACCTAATCCACTTTATCTTAAAGTTCTTTGACATATGTAATATGTGGGTTAAACCCTTGACTTCAATGTGTTTGTTTTCTGGCTTCAGGTTTCCATCCACCCAATGTTTCTCATATACTTGATTCATCTCCAATGTTCCTAGCTATTGAATGATGCAATGATAGAAAGCTCGGATGTCGTAATTCAATATCACCTTAGGAGGAATTTGGGAATGGGCTCCCATCATATTTGTCTCCTCTGCAATCATTAGATGAAGTTTAAACTTTGGTGGTTTGCAGACAACATTCCTCACTAACATCTTGGATCCCTTCTTAACCTTACTGTTGGATGAAGACGCCAGAACCGCTCAGAGGATTGATAAAAGTTTGCTGCAACTAAAAATTTCAAACACAAATTTGCTCTGAGATTGCTATAATCTCTTAATCACTTTGTAAAATCTAAACAATAACCCTTTGATTTCACCATTTATGATAATTTTCACCATATATTTTTCATTAAATGCTCCATACATGGTAGCTATCACAACTCAGGTAGTTCTCCCAGACTTACTCGAAAGCTCGGTGAAAACTAATCTTTGCATCTTTGAAACCATACAACCCAACTTAACTCAGTTTATCCCAAGTAACTTGGACGTAACTAAGATCCTGACTCGGTTAGAACCATAATGTGTCCTAGTGCATTAATATGTATATTTGAACTTGCTAGCATATCTGGAGCTGATGTATGATGTCTTGTATGCATAGTTCCAGTTGTCTCCTTGCATCTTTATTTGGAGATGGTGGATCCACCTAACTCACTATTTTGGGTGCCATTTGATCCTTCATTGTTTTGGTCTGAATTCTCAGAAGACTTCCTTACCCACTACTGACTCATTTGAGTTTTGATTTCAAAAACTTTTTCTTTGCCATTCTCAAAACCAGTATCCACTTTTTCTCTATTCATGCAATTATTTCTTAGATGACCGAGTTGTTTACACACATAACATCTCTTAGTAGGATTCCTTTTTCTGAGGTGAGTCTTTGCACAATTTGCACCAATATGCCCATATTCACCACAATGAAAACATCTTATCCATGTGTTGTAATCCCAACCAAAGATTTCTTTAGCTATTTTTTCAACAAGGTTCAATTTCTTAGTTCTGCACAGGGAAGAATGATGACCTTTTTTTTTTACAATTGAAACATTTTCCTTCAAAATTAGGTTTCTCAGTACATTCACTTTCCCTATGTCTATGTTTGTTTCACTTGTAGCATTTTCCATTAAAATTTTACCTCCCATTACTCCAACACTTATTTTATGTGTGCCCTAACTTACCACAATGATTGCAAGTAGGTTTCTTGTTCTTTTGAGCTCCTTGTTGTGAGGATTCACCTTTTTCAGTATAACCTAATCTAGTCTATCCATGATGTCTAAATTAAGTTTTCTCTATCAAATGATCCATTCTTACTTGTGAATTCATCATACTCTCATTGGTTTGATTTTCAGTATTGGTATCATTTTTCAATCTTTTATTTTTAGTCCTCAGATTGATAACTTCTTGATTTGCACTATTGAGTTGATTTATCATATCTTCTTGCTGAAGTGACAAATGATTGATTTCATTTTCATTTTCCTCTAATATTTTACTTAGCAATATTTTATCTTCTTGTGCAATTTCTCTATCATTTCCTACTTGGTTCTTTTGTTCCAAGACTTCAGATATTTTGACTGAATGAATTTCTTGTTCTCTCTTTAAATTTCTGACTTCTTCATGTAAATTGAGATTCTTTGCAAGTAGGTCTTCAATGGCCACATCATCTTCTTAAGAACCTCTCTCTTTGCATAAATCTTCAATTATTTATTCTATATAACTTTTATCATTGATTTGCACTGCTAAATCTTTTCTTCTTTTCAAGGAATGAGAGAGCTTCTCCTTGAGTTTTCTGATTTGATCCATGGCCACTTGTAGATCTATCTTTTCATTCTCAATGGATTTTTCTAGACTGTATATTTCCATTGCCTCTGATCGTTGCTCAAGCTGTTAAACTTTTGATAAGAGAACCCTTTTTCTAATACCAATTGTTGGAAATATATTGAGGCTAGGTGACTGAGAGGGGGGGGGGGGGAATTAGGAACCANTGAGAGGGGGGGGGGGTGAATTAGGAACCAATAAAACTTATTCACTTTTACCCTTTATTAGATTGTCTAATCTTATTGCATGCATAGAAAATAAAATCAATAAACACTCAACACATTTGAAACAATATTTGGTTACCCATAAACCTTCTAAATAGAAAGTAAAACTGGGGTGGGGATGGTACCCACAAGATTTAGTACTGTAGTAATAAATTTGGCTGTTAAGGCTTATAATTGACCACTTTTGATGGCCTGCTCTGTTAGGAGCAATAAGGACTATTAGGTCCACCTTGTGAAAGGATTCATACAATATAATAAAGTATGAACTCTTTTAGGAGATTTGATAAGGACTGTTAAGTCCACCTTGTTAAAAGATTTTGTTGATGCACCTGTTAGGATGAACCAGTGAATGATCTGCTATGCAACTTTGATATGCTAAATAAGATCCTTTAAAATAATACTGATCACCTAAATGTGATAGATGAGTCTCTGTTGTTCCTTTATACTACTGTAGCCTTCTAATCAATCTGTCGCTTCATATTCGCATATCCATACTCTTACTTCTGTTATTTCTACTGCACTTCATTTGGATAAACAAAGTACCTTATATATATCCAAATTAATTACCTTCATAAGTTGACTACTTAACATATTTAATAGTATCAAAAAATATGTGCTAAGTCGGCCCAATGGTGATACTCAGGTCCATTAATCCACTCGGGCGATAGAGTGAATTGGAAACTCTAGCACTCAGGTGACACTGGGTGCTCGGGTGATACTGTTCTATACTAACTGCTCGGTCCACACTGTAACTACTCGGGTTACACTTCAAGCTTCTGGCTAGGTCAAAACTGTATTCATATAAGTGACTAAGTGGTTTGGCACTAATTGACAACATTTCTTGCTATTAGGTCTACAAAACAAAAATGTTTTGTCTAATTAATTCTCTATTATAATTGACCAGAGACAACATGCACAATTTGTTAAGACACTCCTTGCAATATTGAGGGTTTAGAACTTTGAAGGTTCTTTAAATAAATGTTATTTATGATCTTTTGAGCGATTTTAAAATTTTTGTGGTTGTTTGTTGGAAACAAAATGTCTTCCATTATTTTATATTGTGATTGACATATTTGTATAGGATTGATAACAACATGTTCATTATTCCATCATTGAACCTGACACTTGTGGATGGTGTTGTCGCATGTAAAGGGTGAAGAAAAGGTTGAAGGGAGACATTCAGATCACTCCTACATTATGGTTTGGTGAGGTAAAAAGGGTTAAGTCTTTTATGCCATCATTCAACATCTCTGGTTCCCATGACAATAAATAAGTTGAGAGCTAGTTGTCTTATTTATAAACAAAGGTGGATCATTTGTAAAGTTTATTTATTTTCTTTATTGGTGAAGTATCTAGAAAACATAATTTAAAGTATTGGAGAATTAAAA
Organism: Thuja plicata; assembly: GCA_018584345.1. Lineage (NCBI taxonomy): Eukaryota > Viridiplantae > Streptophyta > Pinopsida > Cupressales > Cupressaceae > Thuja > Thuja plicata. Next base: position 751,474 of record MU228305.1, read on the forward strand.
CAATCAAGTGCCACATGGTTTGTGTATTCTTTGTATTAACTATGATCAAACAGTGAGGCAACATGCTGACAGATTAATGTGGATTGTACCTTTTTTTGTCTCTATCTAAGATTATTCTTGGCAGTATAATGGTATTGATGGAACAAGTGGATGTTACTGATTGGTCTACAATTCCTTGTCAAGTGTTAGAGATTATGTTCTGGGAGAATGTGATCAGTAACAAGGGCTTGAATCCTGATATTGTAACATGAGTTAAATAGTAGGAACATGTCCCTTGAAGTTATTATTGTTGTTGTTTGATCAGATTTAGGGTATCTAATTCTAAATGTTTTTATGTATATATATTAGATAAATTCACAGTAGAATGTTATCTAATCTTAGATAGATATAAGTATATCTTGATAATTTCTCCTTAGAATATTATCTTTATATATATTGATCTCCAAATTGATATTATATCAAATCACTTATTTGATATACATCAATATCAATATAATATAAATGATCTTCTTATTAACTAATGTGTATAGAGGATTATATATACATATCTCCTTATCAAGATAAGACTGTATTGCATTGCTATATTCATTAATATTTATCAAATGAATTTGATGTAATATATATATTCTTCAAGGATGTCTCACGAAGAGACATACCTCTTCATGAGACTATGCATCTCACGAAGAGTGTTGTCTCTTCGTGAGACATTCTAATTATCAAAGTTTACCAAATTAGCAAATTGTATTATTGACATGTTATTGTTTATAAAATTTGATCCTCATTATCGACTTGTTAATGTCGATCTTCGTATTAACATTGAAAATTATGCTAGCCCATGCATATCAGCCTTCATTCTATTTTCTATCCAAACATATGTTTAACAGAATTATTTTTAATAATGATAGTGTCGACAATATCCTTATTAACAATGATAAGTTTGTTACATTGATAAGAATGAAGTCAATATAAGTATTTTGATGATCATATAAATATGATTATCATTATTGATAATGATAATCATAGTGATATCATTATCAATAATGATTAATCAATTTTATAATTCAAATTCATATTTGACACCATAATCATCATAAAGTAATATCTTAATTTGGTCGATACCATAATCGACTTTTGATAATCAAATCAATGATGTTAAGTTGGTATTGTTATTTACTTTATTAACAATTAAAGTTGATAACAATATCAACTATAGAATTGATATTACTTTTACTCATATTAGTTATCAATAATGATAACTATGATTGTTTTTTATTAAGGTAAAAATAGGTTTTGAAAGGTACCCAAAACCTTTTACAAAAGGATATTAAAGATAATCAATGAGAACCCTTACAAACATGATATGCCTGCGACAAGAAAAAGAGAAGGAACCAAACAAACAACCCAAAACCCAAGGAAGCAGAAAGCTAGACAAATAAGCACAATTACCAGCAAAACTTCCAGCAAAAAACCAGCAGACCTTCCAGTGCAGCTCCCTGCTTAATGCATTTTTTCATAGGCTTCATGAGCCTCTTTCTGCATGTTTTCCATCAATTGAATAGACTCCTTCAGCTTTAGCATCTCATTAGGGATCTCTTGAACTTTTCTTTTGACACATCTATGAGTTCTAGAGCTCGGGCCCCCACTCTCAATATCACCTTCCACCATGAAAGTAGTTATTTCCAACAGACTCATTTCCAGGTAGGCGTATAAATCTTTGAGATTCTGGACAGAAAATTTCAACCCTTCATTACTATGTTTCAGAATGATATTTATCATGTGCCCATTGTGACTGATCTGGGCTTTCATCTCATTGAGCTTATCTTCCATAATTTCATTAACCTTAACAGTAAGGTCACCATCTTTATTTTTTTTATTTACCTTAATCTTCACCTCCTTCTCCATCTCCGCCATTCTGGAATTGAGAGGCTCCATAGCTTCTTGCATGTTATTGAGGTGCAATTTCATCATATTCATTTCCTCCCCAATCCACTTCTCCATGTTATCCCCATAGTCCTCTGTACATTTCGGGATTCTCTCGTCGGCCTCGAAACCCACCATTTTGTACTCCGAGTCAAGTTTTTGTTTTTTCTTCTTCTTACCATCTTTCCTCAGGCTTCTATTCTCCTCCATTTCTATTTATTTATTCTCCTCCACCTCTTTTTCTTTTTCATCCTTTTCTTCTTCGTTCTCCCTATTTTCATCTTCCTCATTCTGGTTGAGGTTGTCCACTTCCTTCTCCCTGTTCTCATCTTCCTCATTCAGATTGATGTCTTTCGCTACTATGTTATCATCCTCTTTATTGGATTCCTCATCATCTTCAGCCTGGTTCAACTTGTGGTTTCCTGAATCAACCTCATTTACCTCCAGCTCTTCCATTTTTTCCTCATCCTGGGTTTTATCCTCTTCAATGCTCTGGGTGTTAGGGCTGACCTCCATCTCTTCCCTAATGATCTCCTTTTTCTTGATCTTTCTGTTAACCCTCTTCTTAGTTTTCACTTTCAGGATATCATGATTTAAATTTATGAAATTCCCTTTGACCCTTTGAGGGATAGGGTCTGAGACTTGATTTTTAACATAATCAGAAATAAGCAGAATAAAACCTTCATGTAGAACTGGGTTTGAATCTTTTTTCTTGTGTTGAATAATACTATTATTCAGAGAGCTAAGAAAATAATAGGGGAAAGAGACAAGCTTCTAGTGCCTAAAATGATTTGCTAGGATGAAATGGAGATTATAGATTTTTGAATACCTACCATCAAGAGTAAAGTATTCGATCATCACTGTCAGGATGTTAGCCCAGTGGCTTTTAATCCTTTTTATGTTTACATAATCTCCCCTGCTTTTGGTCAAAAGGGCTTGCTCTTCTTCATTTTTCAGGAAGATTTTGAAGCCTTGAGTGCCCATCCTCTTATCATCTCTATAAAACTTCATTCCTTCAACAGGAATGCCGGTAATATCGGAGATGAGGTTCAGGGTAAGCAGGATAGATTTACCCCACAGATTCACCCTCCCATTCTTCCATCCGTCTGTAAATTTCTTTGTGATTTCCTTATCTGCACCGTGCAGGCATTCCATGAAATTCATAACTCCTCCATTTCTAAGTCTTTTCCAAACCTTTTTCTTTTTCTTCCATTTCGAGCAATCCATCAACTCCTCCCTCTTCGAACCCCCCCCATTGTTGTAGAATTTTGAACTAACAAGCTACATTTTAACAGAGAATAGAGCTTAATCTTACTCTGGTTTTGCTTTTTATTTGTGACCCACAATCTGTGTGAATAGGAAATTTCATTCAAACCCACAAGCCTCGGCTGACAGTAAAAGACATAATTAAACTTAGCTGTCATAATCATTATTAATACTTATTTGTAGCAAGCCTTCATTTTGATTCACTTTGTCATACCTGATGAGATGCAAAATCTCAAAAATTAAATCCACCTGCCCATTCCATGATGTCATTATTTCACAATTAACACCCACATTGGCTAAAATATCCGCAACCCTATTTCCTTCCCTGTACACGTGGGAAATGGAACTTTCTTCAAAAAGGAGAGTCAATTTGATTTTGTCTATTATGTGAGCTATAGTCCAGGATGCTTTTACTTTGCCTTTGATACGGTTAATGATGTTTAATGAGTCTCCCTCCAACCAGAATTTCAAAATTCCTTTTTCTTTTGCCTGACTAACAATCATAAGAGCCACCATTGCTTCGGCTACATGGTTTGTTTGATTTCCAAATGGAGTAGCAACTGCTCCCAGACAATTCCTAGCACTATCTCTTATGCATCCACCACCTCCATCTTTTCCTAGATTCCCCTTAGCAGCTCCATCGAAGTTTCCTTTTGCCCAACCATAAGGTGGAGCTGACCATATTGTATTTTCCCTCTTGTCTAAAGTCTTAGTCTCTTGTTTTCCAGGGTTCCCCCATTCAGAGCTTGATATTTCCTGCAGGTTCAAAATGTAACTCCTTTGAGGGAAAGACACATTAAAGTTTTCCAGCATTCCTCTTATTATATGACTTTCCACAATTGAATGGGAGGATTATTTCTCTCTAAAGACCCTACTATTCCTCTCCTTCCATATCCTCCATGAGAAGTGAGGAAGAAAGAGCTTCCACATCTCCTTATAGTCTTTACCCTTTCTAGGACACAACCATTGAGAAATCAGCTCCTGATCACTATAAGGTTTGACCCAATCCACATTAAAATACTTAAACACTAAGTCCCAGAATTGATTAGAGAACATACAGTGTATCATCAGATGGTTATGATTTTCAGCTTCAGAGAGGCAAAGGTAACATCTGTTTGGCATGATGAAACCTCTTTTACGAAGATTTTCCACCGTAAGGTTTTTTTCCTGTGTCAAGAGCCAAAAAAAATGTTAATTTTTGGGATAAGGTTGGAATTCCAAACCTGAGCACTGAGAGGCTAGGAGCTACTGGAGAGCAGAAGGGCTGAATTCGAAGCAACAAAGAATTTTCCATTAGGTTCCGGGCTCCAAATCAAAGAACCCAGAGCATTAGTAGGAAACCAAGAATTGAGTTGGGTGTTGGTTTGAGAAGGTATTCCCTCAAAGGAACCAAAGTCCACCCATTTTTCATGAATCCAGTAGTCTGCCACCTTTTCTCCCATAATATCTTGGCAGTCAAGAATAGCTAAGCTCCATTCTTCATTCTCTTTAAGGGCTTTATTTTCCAGCGATTTGTCCTGCCAGAAACTTATCTTCCTACCATTTCTCAGTTTCCATCTCACTCCATTTTTTACTATCTCCTTACCTCTATAGATGCTATTCCATATAAAGGATCCATTGACTTCCTAGGAGTTATTAAGCAAGTCCTCAAGAGAGTGGATATGGTATTTACTTTTTAGAATAGAATTCCATTCCTTTTCTTCCTCAAAGATTCTCCAGCACTATTTTTCCATTAGAGCCTTATTAGTATTCTTTATGCTTCTGATCCCCAATCCTCCCCATTTCTTAGGTTTACAAACCATCTCCCATGCTACAAAGACTAAATTTTTTTTTTTCCTCTACTCCTGACCATAAGAAATGCCTTTGGATTTTTTCAATCAATTCAGAAAATTTATTAGGGATCTTAAAGAGGCTTAGAGCATAGTCTGGGAGATTCTGAAGAGTAGAGTTAAGAAGTTGAACTTTCCCAGCAAGGCTAAGGGTAGCTCCTTTCCATCCTGCGAGCTTATTGTGAAATCTATCAATGATCTTATTCCAAAAAATATCATCAGGTTTAAGGCAGAGAGGGAGGCCCAGGTAAGGAGTCAGGAGAATCCTAATCTTACAGCCTAATATTGAGGAAATATTCCTTTGTCTATCTTCAAGAGTGTTACAGAAAAAGAGAGAGATTTTTTCCCAGTTTATTAGTTGGCCAAAAGCTCCAGTATAAGTGTTCAGTGCCATCTTCATATTTCTAGCTTCTTTAACTGAAGCTTCTCCCATCATTATTGTATCATCAACAAATTTCTCATGCAACATCTCATTTGGGAAGAAGAGGGTTGAAGCCTAGAGATCATACCTTTGTTCACAAGGCTTTGGATAAATCTTTCCAGACTCTCTACCATGATAGAAAACAAAATAGGAGAAATGGGTTCTCCTTGTCTCAAGCCTCTAGTAGGGTGGAAGAAATGAGATGAGCCCCCATTAACCAAAAATGAGGAGGAGACCGTAGTTACCAGCTGCATTATGAGTTTGATCACTTCCTCATCAAAACCAAAGGAACTCAAGACACAGGGGAGTAATTCCTAGTCCACTCGATCATAAGCTTTGGACAAATCCAATTTCATCAGAAAACCTTATTTTTTGGATGCCGAGAGAGAATGGATATTCTCATGAACAACTATAATCGAGTCCAGAATCTGCCTCCCTGGCACAAAGCCGTTCTTCTAAGGAGAAATCAAGTTAGGAAGGATGCTCAACAATCTAGAAGTAAGGACTTTAGATATGATTTTATAAAAAGAGTTGCACAGACTTATGGGTCTAAAGACATCCACAGTATTAGCTCTAGATTTTTTTGGAATAAGATCTATGAAAGTAGCATTGATCTCTTTGAGGATAGTTTTAGACCCAAAGAACTCCTTAACTACAAAGCACACATTTTTACTAGTAATTTTCCAGAAGTGCTAGAAAAAGAACATCTAAAAGCCATCCGGCCCTAGGGATTTTTCTCCTTCAAATGACAAAATGGCCTTCCTAGTTTTAGCTTCCTTAGGTATAGCTTTAAGAAAAGAGTTACTCTGATTGTCCAAGATACTAGGAATATAGTCAAGAAGTTTTCTTTGATCCTCATGACTAAGATTTTGGTCCTTAGTTAGGAGGCCCACGAAGTGCTCCATCATCTTCTTTCTGATTTCCTCTTCCTTGGTGATGATTCCTCTAGGAGCTGATAAAGAATGAATCCTGTTTGAGGCTTTGTCTTTGAGGGCCATTAGGTGAAATAATCTAGTGTTCTTATCTCTAGCTTTGAGCCATAATGATCTAGATCTCTGTCTCCAGAAATTTTCCTCTTTGGCAATTATATTGTGGTAATCCACAAGAACCTGCTACTCTTTAGATCTCAAACTCTCTGATAGTCCCTTAGATTGAATTTCCTCTTGAATTTCCTTTAATTCCATTTTAATTTTATCTTTGTTTTTGAAGATGTCCCCGAATACATTCTTGTTCCAACTTTTGATATTTTTCTTGACATTGGCCAGTTTCTTAGCAATAATGAACATTGCAGTACCTTCCACTTCAATGTTCCACCATTCTCTAATCTTCTTCTCTAGGTCAGGATGATCAAGCCATATTTTTTCAAATCTAAAAGGAGCATTTCTTTTACCATCAAAAGGAGAAAAGGTAAAAGAGATAGGGAAGTGATCCGAACCTATTCTTGAGATGGAAGAGAGGGAGCAGGAAAACTGAGTGTACCACTCTGGGTTGATCAGCACTCTATCAAGCTTGACCTAAATGAAGTCAGCTCCCACTCTATGGTTAGACCAGGTGAAGTTTATGCCTTTCAAATCAACGTCCATCAAGCCTTCATTTAAAATAAAGTCCATCAGATCCATCCTACTATCCACCTGAGATAAATTACCTCCAAACTTCTCTTCCTGCTTCAAAGGAGTATTAAAATCTCCCATAATCTAGATATTTGAGTTATTATAGGTCTACTTTACACTCTGAAGTTTCTTCTAGAGTTTGATTCTTCTAGTTTTAGTATTTGGAGCATAGACATTAATAATGATCCACTCAAACTTGTCTTTAGTACTTTGAACTTTCACAGCTAGGAAGTTTTTGTCTTCTTTGATCAAATTATAGACTAAAGAAGCTTGGTTCCAAAAGATAGCCAAGCCCACCGAATCCCCATCTGAGCTACTACCCAAATAGGCTCCATTTTTCATCAATTTTTTTTTTTCAATTTTGTCTTTCGACATTTTGGTTTCTTGAATCAAAAGCATATCTAACTTGGAATCTCTAACTAAGTTTCTAACTACATCTTGTTTGTGAGGACCGTTTAGTCCTCTAACATTCCAAGAGACAATCATCATTGTAAAATTGGTGAGCATACCTGCTAGATGGAGAGCTGCCTTCCATCCGCAATATTCTATTTTTCTTCTTCTTCCCTTTGTGATTTTTCATATTTTCTTCCTCTCTCGTTATTTGGAGATCCTATGTCTGCTTTTTGTTGGCCTCTTGTCAGAACACCAGGTTTTTGGCTACCTCCTTTCTTTGCCAGCTTTATTGTTGAGCTCCCCATTAGGGTGTACGTAGATTTATTACCAGATAATTTTCCTTGTATGTTTCCTATTGGAGTTGTAGATCCTTTCTTTCCTGAGTTTTTTTTATTTCTTTCCATGGTTTTCCAAGAGTTGTCCTTGCCCTCCTCTTCACCAATATTCAACCTACCCAAAGGTGAAGTCAAAGATTTAGGAGTAGGAACTAATGTTAGAGTTCTCATTTCTACTTTGATGTCCTAAGTGTTGTCTTCCCCTACTATCTCCTTTTCCCTACGGCCCTCCTTGTTGAGAGTCTTCTGATCTTCTGTTCTAGAGATGTTATCCTTCTCTTCACCTTTAGTTTGTTCTCCTCTTTTGTCCTATTTTGAGTTCTGACTCTTTGGTTCTTTAGTCTCTTCTTGATTGCTTTCTACTACCAGGATGGGCTTTGTCTCCTTCTGAGGCTCTTCTTTTTGGGAACTCTGTGAGAGGTCCATCTCATTTTCTTCACTTTCCCTTGTCTCTTTTTCTTCATTAGATGGAAGAAGAGACTTTACTTCCTCATTTTTCTTTTTCCATTCTATCCTAGCTCCTTTCAGCTGATCTTGCTCCTTATTTTTCTCCTTTTTTAGTTTCAAAGGGAAATGTTTCACCCAATGACCCACTTTTTTGCATGTAAAACATGCAAAGGGCATTGACTCGTATTCAACTTCCTGGGTCCAGGTTCCCAACTTAGATTTTAGAGTTAAAACTTGAGGGAGTTCTACGTTCTGTTGAATATTCACACAGATCATAGCATAAACCTGTCTTGTTCTTGAGTCTGTCATAGGGTCTATGATGCAGGAGCATCCTGGGTGTAAGAGCAATCTTGCATCACCCAAAAATATTTCTGTTTTTATATTCAATAAGGGCTATTTTGTGCAGAGCTGCTATTTATGGAAAGTTACTATTTTTGGTAA
>MU228305.1:760185-773645 GCA_018584345.1 Thuja plicata
GCTCAGAATGATCTGATTTCTTTCTTGGAGGTTCATTTTGGTCATATAAGTCTGCCAGTAAAGTTTCATTGCCAGATCAAGTGTATATTGGAAGATATTGGAAATTTTCGGTATTGGCAGTAGGGTATAGAAACTTTGAACGCAGTTTTGAAGGCTTTAGAGGCCCCGGATGAGGTCGAAAATTTGGGTGACAGGCGCTTGCGCCAGTCAAGCCTGTAGAGCGCTTCGTGGCATTTCCGAAATGGGGTTATAATAGCCGATCAGGTCAACTGGTGATGACTTATGGTCTTCGGAAGTTGGACCACCTGAAATGGCGAAAAAAAATAATTTTCTTCAAAATTTCCGTTCGGGTTTCAAAGGTTATCTTGAGCCGACTATGATGTAATAAAATGTAAAATAAAATAATTCTAAGTTTGGTCGGCCTTATTCTGGAACCTTCCCAGGCGGTGAAAAATTGCCTATATAAGGAAGCCTGTATTATTGTCTTAGGCAGTTCAGAATAGTTCTGGGTAGTAGGTCTGGGTAATAATTCGAGGCTTTGTCCTACAGAATTTTGTAAGGGAATGCCCTTGTGGCTTTGCATATTGTAATTCTTAAAGTTTGTAATTCCATATTTGTGGAGATAATAAGAAGCCAATTTTCTGTTCTTGCATATTGTTGTTGTTTCTCTGTTTATGTTATGTGTTTGTGGTATTAAGGGGAGCACCCTTCATCAGTCTATAAACAGGAGCTCACCAAAAACACTAGCAAATGCCATAAAGATATCCTCATGCCAATATTCCAGGGGCAACCCTAGAAGGCGGATCCAAACTGGTGCTGCCTTGAAAAAGCTATCATTGTAATCTAGGCTTTTCATCCATTTTTGAAGGGACAGAGAATGCTTCCCCAAAATCTAGGGTCCCCACATAGAACTTTGGATAGATCTTCTCCATTTGAAAACTCAAATGAAAAGAAACCTTTGGGCATAGCCGCTACGTCCACTTGACCTTTCAGTTTCCATTTCTTTTCCACAAAGGACCTAACAATGTCTATATTCAGTCTAGGACCCAAAAATTTTCCTACCAAGGAGGATGCCATTAGTGAGACTGTATGGTCCATTATCTCATCAGGGATATCTATCCCAAAGACTCCTTTGTTAGGATCGTTTAGGGTATTAAATTTTGGGAAAAGAGATTTCCCCACAGGTTTGATACCAAAAAGACACGCCCATTTCCTAGGAATCAAGGGTTGTCCAAGTGCCTTACCTTCCACTGACTCAGACTCATGCTTCAAATCTTTTGTCATCTTTTCCTCTGATCCCAGAGCTGATTTGACATTCTTTGTGGAGCCCAAGCCTGGCCCACCCTCATTCTTCTCTGCGCACAGTAGTCCTTGGTCTGTAAGCTCTACTTCCCCCAACAAGATTCCCCTGCTGGCACAAGACCTTCTGCAGATCCACCATCTCCCAGCTTTCCTCCATCTTCCATATTCAAAAAACTCGTTCCTGCTCTTTTCTCCTCTCCCCCACTCGCTCTCTCATGCTCGCTCATCTAAAGTATTGATAACTATGATTTTTATCAATTATAACTATCATGGTTATCAAATACTAATAATTATAGAATGAATCTTAATGAATTATCCATTTGATAAGATCATAAAATGTATAATGATAATGTATATAACATATAGTTCTAATTTTATATAAAGAATGAGATATCAAATTCTTAAAGTTGGAATAATCTAACTGAAGCTACAAAAATTAACACTCCCTCTTAGCTAGGGAATATTAATTCTATCCTTCAATAGTTATACAAGAGAAATATCACCTCATTGTGATATAAGGAGAGATGGTGGCTTCTCATATATCAATTCACATGATATTAATAAACCCACTCATATGGAAATCTATATGATGCGTGCACTGGCATCATTTCACATGATGCCTATCATAAAGATATCAAGTCATGGTATAAGGATATTATTCACACATATTATCCATCATGATGGTTTTAAATATTATGGCTTATCCATAGATATCAAGTCTCATGATATCTACCATAATGTTTCATTCATCATCATGATATGTCCATGGATATCAACTCACATTATATTCATCATGATACTTGGTTTACATAAGTGTTTATCCTTTGAAAAGTTGTTACCTTTCAAAGAATATCTCAAGGCCCATAAAGTCATGGAGTCACACACATGACAAGTAGAGTATGGAATATCAATGTGTTTTGATCTATCATGGAATACTAGATTCACTGAGAGTTTTATATAACTATGGTTATTACAATGAATAATGCTAGGATTCATTGGTTCACCAAACAATCCCACTAAAATTTTACGAAGCCATACTTCTTCTTTTGCTCCCATGGATGTTGCAATATACTCGGCTTCTGTAGAACTTTGTGCCACTGATGATTTTTTCCTACTGATCCATGAGACCATAGATGATCTTAAACTAAAGCAACACCCACATGTACTCTTTTTGTCTATCACACAACCATCCCAACCTGAATCAGTGTACCCATGAAGGTTCAGGTCAACATTGGTGTACTTGAGACCATACTTAATTGTTCCTTGAAGATACATGAGAGTTTGTTCCAATTGTGGAGTTCACCTTCTTTTGATGGTATATTTCATTCACTCTATGTGGAATACTATTTTGTTCACTATTTTATTTCAGCTTGATATTTCATTCATTTTTCATATACACAGAGACTACACATGCTGATAAAAAAATGAGCTATTTGATTTAGGTTTACTGATAATGATTGTAAATTATCAATATTTCTGATGGTACTCCTTGGTGTATTCCATTTAAAAATAAGTAGGTTTTTATGGCTATGATAAATGTCCCTTTATGTTGATAAAATTAGAGTTTTGTAAAATGGTTGTTCAGTGTATGTATCTGCAAGTTTCAAACAAATCATCCTTCTTCCACTAACATTCTAGTCAATGTAAAACCCTTAAGACTCGACATTTTTTCCTTCCAGACTTGACAATTTCTTGGTGAAATGATGTAAGTACAAAAAACACATGGTGGATCAACAACAACTCAGGTACATAGATGGTTTGTGACAAGAAGTGATAAGAAAATTTAGATCATCCTGCATTGTAGATTAGTAATATCTTCTTTGCAACATTTTTTTAATAGCTTTTTTTTTGTTCATGGTGATAGCTCTTCTACTCCATTAGTCTAATTACACTCTTTTAAATGATGTTGACACATTGCTCTACAACAATTAAAAAACCACTATTTTTCTTGATTGTTTAACATCGTCCTCTCCCAATCACCAGAAATCATCCATTATAAATGGGAAAGTATCTTCTATTTGTTCTATTTTTCTACATTGTTCATGATCAAATTATTGTCCTTCACTGTTCTTGCTAGTGACTTCCATGAATGATGATGAAGGTTTAGTAGGCCGTCACTGTCATTTGAGCTTCTAATTCCTTCAAGTATGACTTTGAGCATTGGATGCCCAAAGATAGGAAGAGAGAAATACAAACAAACATTGTCTATCTCTTCCTATCTTTTGGGCATCCAAAGATTCAAGTCATACTTGACATCATTGGTTGGAAACTTCACTATTTTTTCTTCAACAACATTCCTAGAAGAAGGCATCTGTGAGTGGTTTGGCTATATTTGAAGCCAAGGTAATTTGACTAAATTAAGTTTATATTATTGTAATTTGTTTGTTGATAGTGGCTTGTAACCATAATAAAATAGATGTGTTTATCCTGTAAAACCATCTCTATCTAGCAAAACCACCTTGCCTGCACTTGGAAAGAACTATGCTACACTCTAGCTCTTGTTTTATTTTGGGATTGTTTGTGCAGGTTTGTCCTCATCATAGAACTGATTGGGTGGATGGTAGATTATTATATTTTTGTGATTTTTGTTCATGTTTCTGGAAATTTAATTGGTAGTCAACATCACTCTCCCTCTTTTGATTATACTTTCTTATTTTTTCTGAGGAAAAAAGTTTATGTTTTGGTTGTCCTGTAGCATTTGGACCACACTTTTGTGGTGGAACAAAATCAAGGTTCTTCTTCTTTATCCTATGCATATTTAGTCCTTTAAAATCATAAAATTTCTTTCCTCCCTTGCAACATGAACGAAACCCACAAAAAATATAATTTGAAAGAAATTTTATGATTTGAAAGGACTAAATATGCATAGGATGAAGAAGCACAACCTTGATTTCATTCTGCCACAAAAGCGTGGTACAAATTCTATAAGGAAACCAAAACATAAACCTCTTTCCTTAGAGAGAATAGTAAATTATAATCAAAAGAGGGAGAGTGATGTTGACTACCAATTGAATTTGCGATATGATATTCAAAGTAAGCATGTAATTGAACGTAAATGCAGAATACACGGTGTAAAAAATTATGAGGAACTCCCTAACAAAGCAAAGAAGAGGTTGAAGTTGAAATACAAAATTATAATAGTGATGAGAAGGAGGAGGAAAGAAGGAATAGAATAATATTGCTGAAAAAAAGAAAGAAAATTGATCGAAAGGTAATTTACAATTGTACTCTTAAATCCTATTGTTTCATTAGTTTACTTGTGTTTGTATGCATGCGAATTTGATCTAATGTTCACGTTCATGGGATTGTAGAGTGATGGTCGATAAGGAACTGATGGGAATTAGCAAGGTCTCCAATTAATAGGTGCAGCAATATATGTTTATTACTTTAATTTTACTTTCTTGAGCTATTTTATGCTTAACTTTTTTCCATATTTTGGTCATTTTGTCTCTTGGTAAGATCAGGGCACAGTAAACTAGGGGAAATTTTTCTTCTATCTAAAATTTTATTGTTCGTTAAAATGTTTGTTATTTTGTTGTAGATTCATAAAAATCAAAATCCATGTTTGAATATGCATGTGTTTTCTTAGAGAGCTATTGATTCAGAGAAAATTGTAGGCTTTAGGGTTTCCTTTTCCAACTTTTAATATGTTATTATGATTCCATTTTTTTAAGGATTTCTGTTGACCATTTTGCTAACCATTATCTTTAACTGTGATATCCTTATGGAGGTAAATTTCATCTTCCATGGACGAGATATGTTTCAAACTTAGGAAGCCCCATTAGTGTCATGCTATATTTTATAATCTCACATGTGAATTGTTCTTCCAACGCTATAAACTACATCTCACCCCTCATCTTACTGACACCACAGACTAGGGGACTAGTATTTGATGAATTATAATTTATTGATTGTTTGAAGATGATAAGTTGATGATCACCGAACTATGAAAGTGAATGCAAGACATTAAATTAAATAATGTATTGTATTGTCATTAATGTCAACTTGATATGGTCTGATTGTTAATACACATATTGTCATAACCATGAAGATTTGAAGAGACAAAGTTTATGTGGTTGGTAAAACATAAAAAGTCTATATAGACTGAGTGACAGTGAACACCAAGCAATTCACACTGTATACTAAGCACAACAATAACCGAGAAAGTGTTACCAGTCATAACAAGAGTTAGTGACCAAGCATAATTGGAGTTAATAATGACCAAGCATAACTGAAGTTGATGACCGATCATAACTGGAGTAAAAAAAATAAGAATATTGCTTAGCTGGAAAAGCTACAATTTAGCGATTGAATGATTGATTATTTTTTTTATCAATGATCATTTACGACAAAGAAATGAATAAGATTAAAGGCATGTTTTATTCATAGTTATCAAGTAGAGATTTACGAAATAAAACTACAGGAGATCTTTATGGGATAAAGAAAAGCATGGCGAGTTTTACGGATCAAGGAGAGATCTATGATAAAAACAAGGAGATTGAATGGCTAATCATGTCTATATAAAGAGACAAGAAATTCATTATCAAGGAGAGGAATATTGAGTATATTTTGTGTGAAGATAGAACTTTTCATGCAGATCTGATCACACAGGTTAAAGAACAAAGCTAAGAAATTCTGCTGACACCAAGCAACAAAGGACAAAGCATTCACCAAGCAGAATAAAGAAAGAAACCAAAGGACCTAAAGTATATATTGATCAGAGAGGTATTATTGGACTAACAATAGAGTTGAATATTTGCAAATCAAAGTTGTATTTTGAACAGATCATTTACTGTATCAGTTTAACCATTGATTTAGAAAATCTCTTAACCAAGTGGGATTTAACAGTCCTTATTGTATTGAGATATTCAAGAGTATCAAAAGGTTTTCTTGTTGACAACATAGTGAGTGCTAGGTCAAAAGAAAAACTGTTAGTTTTAAATCCTCTAACAAGGTCGCACTTAATAGTGTGTATTGTAACCTTTAACAGGGTTGGATCTTCACCAAGCTCACTTTAGAAGAGTGAAAATATTTTGGGTTACCGGTCCCAGGTGGTTTTCCCATATTGGGTTTCCATGTTAAAATCTATGTGTCAAATGTGTATATGTTTCATTGCATTGATATTTTGTTTTACACATTATTGAAACTGGATTGGTCAGTTAACACGAAGTTTATTTGTTGCTACTCTGCAAAGTCTAGAATAGATAAAAAATATATCATATTGAGCAGTTTATATTTGTTAAGATTATTTATGACATATATCTTGATGAAATTGGGACTGTAAGATAACTGAAGGTATTATATTTGAGACATAAGTTTTAGGTTGGATCATTTAAAATGAATAATAAGGCCACATATTCACCCCCCCCCCTCTCAGTTATTCTAACACTTGATATCAGAGCTTTGGTGCTTGGAAGAAAATTTTAAAGGGACTTAAGGTAAAGATCACAAGATGAGTAAAAGGGATGTGCCTAAGTTGAACAAGGAAAACTTTGCATCATGAAAAAGCAGGATAAGACTTCATCTATTTTCTATTGGAAATGATGTTACACAATGTTGGTCCTCTCAAATTTGGAGTCAACATGTTAAAATTTTCAGATAAGCAAAGTGAATACCCTTAAAATTTTGTCTGAGAAGGCTCAGTTAGAATGCTTGTAAGGATGCCCGGATGATTTTCATGAGGTACCAAGTGGGAAGAAGGTTTAGTACTTTCCATTTGGCATATGCAGTGGCTTCCAACTCCTAAATTCCAAATCTGACATGTTTAGGGAGTAGTCATTTTGAGGGGATCACCTAATTTTGCATGTTGCTAAAGTGTCATTTTGCTGTTCGGGGCCTACTTTGCTTCTGAATATCTTGCACCCTGTTGAGTTTCATAAGACATCACTTTGGGAATGAATTGCATGCATATCAGAGAGATTATATTTCAGATCTCAGGTTGTTATCAATCCTTTTGATAGGTTTTCATACTTCCCGAAGTTGGTCGCTCAAAACTGTTTGCATCTTGGTTCTGCCTAACAATCTGAATAGCCCAGTTTGATAGGTTATAACTTTTAACCATTAGATTCAATTGAGAAAATTCCTTTTGTACTATGTTCCAATGGTAACACACTCCATTTTTTCCAGTTTGCAGATCCCAATGAAATTAGATGACAAGTTTTCTAGAACCATTTTGTTAGTGAATAAATCTGATTTCCTGAGTTTTCAAGTACAAAATTGCTAAGTTGTCCACTTTGAGGTCTTGAGAATGTGTATCTGGTTGAAAATTTTGGATAATTGAGTTGTCCCTCATATTTTAAACATAGGAGTGCACCTATTTGAGGATTTACAGATTCTTGCCAATCCAGTTTTTCACTTTGCCAGAGCCTTTCCATTTCTGATTTATTAAAGTTTCAATGAAAAATGCTGAATTCAGAATTAAATCACATACTTTGTGGTTTCCCTATTTGCACCCCATTCGAGGTTAGACATAATTGAAGGTTTCTCTACATTGTAGACCTAGAAGTGAACTCATCTGAAGATTCCCAAACTTTGACCAATCCGGTTGATCACTTTTCCAAATTAAATCCAAATCAATTTTCTGCATATTTGCATGTTAAAGTTTGGAAAAATGTTAAGATGCTAACATTTGCGGATTGGTATCAGTTCAATAGTTTATTTTCAGAGGAAGACAACTGAGATTTTTCATTCTACACATGACATTGATTCCATGATCAGATGTTCATATTATGAAGGTTTATTTTGGTGACTTTATGAATTCAATTTCAGAGGCATTTTTTTCAGTTTGCAATGCAGAAAGGAGTTAAGTTTGCAAAATGGTCATTTTAGGGAAATGATAGCTTTCCGTCTGAATGTTATTCTCAAGATCTGATTATGGGACCATTTTCATTGCATATGAATGTACTATTTGACCTAATGGTGAATTTTTAGAGCTTGTTTCAATGATTTTGCAGTGGTCAATCTAAAGGAGATTTATGTTGTCTCAACATTTGCATATACACAAGTTTTCTGAAAGGGTAAGTTTGCACTGTTATATCTTGCACCTGAGGATGAATCTGGCAAGACCTTGTTGCATGTGTATTCAATGGTAATGAATGAATCCTTTTGCTGAATGCTAGAGTCAGATTACTTGTTTCAGTAAATTTTTGAGACCATTTCTGGAAGCCAGTTTCCATTAGAGGTTCAGTTTGCAAAGGTAATTACAAAGTGGCTAGTTTGATGTCATTGAGATAATTTGCATAATGGTTTGTACCTAAAGAAGGTGAAAGCATATTCAAGGCATCAGAACTATGAATTAAAACACCAAGAGGGCTGCATATTTGAAACATAGGAGTTGAAGTTTGAATACAAATTGACAAAGATAAAACTAATTTCAAATAACTCATGCAACATAAAGGCAAGGGTTTGAAAGACTTGGAAGAAGTTTCACATCTGATAGTGAGCTACTTTTTATATCTCGATGGAGCCATTTTTCATAAGTTGGAAATGCTACCAAAGCTTCTTCATATGGATGAGTTACACTATTAATACAATGATTGAATGGAGTTGCACAAAGAAGCCACATAGGCAGTGGGAAACTTTAAAATTTATAAATTCAAAAACAAGCCTAGCCTATACTATATTCTATGAAGGGAATTCAAGACAAATACATAACCAACTTCAAGCAAGTAATCTATTGTTTCCTGTGCACCATAGTAAAGGGGGAAATTAAAGTTTTTAAATACAAAACATTGGGTGGGAAAATGTGCAGCTCTTGGTAGAGGAGGCTGCACAATGTGTCATGAGTTTGGGGAAATCAGTCAACCCATGGATAATTTGAAATAGAGTGCCTGCGCCAATGATGGAGGAAGTGGAGGTTTTAAAACTTTTAAAATTAACAAATGTAGATGTCAAAGGGAGAGGCTGCGTAAGAGATTGGAAAAGTATAGAGAGATAATGCTACACAGTGCACAATGGAGGATGATTTAAAAGGCCTGCAAAAATGCAAATAGCCAGGCATTGTTTATTATAGCTGCCTAGATAGACAGGTTGCACAGAATTTGAAAAGTAGAGAGCAGTAAATACAAATTACTTAGCAATTGCTCACGCCATGAAAGGAGGAGAGCCCAAGCTATTTTTGGGGGCCAATATGAATGCAATATTATGCCAATAGCCAGCACCAACAAAAGGGAATAGTTTATTCTATTTTGATGATTTTTGAAATTATAAAACAAACCTACATTTGCCAGTAGTTTGCGCAAGTATTGGAGGAGAGAATGAAACAATGCAAATGCAAAATTTGAAACCACAGAGATGCTGTGATAGCATTTTATGGAGAAGTTTGAAGTTTTTGGAAAGCTTTTAGGTTAAATCTGTAGAAGTGACTCCATGGAGAGTGGCGCCTTGACCACTGGAAGACATTGGTGGTTTCCATTTGCAATAAAATAGTGATGTTAATGAGCAGCATCCACTGAGGTTGTTTAAAAACTTGAAAACAGTGAAATTGTTTTATCCCATATTGCCTGTGCGGCGACGTTTTTAGTATTTATATACTAAAATGCTTAGTATATTAAATAAGTAAGAGAGCCCAGAGGCTCTTGGCAGTTTCTTGAGGGCTGGAGGAATGGATGCATGTGCGGTCCCCTAAGTTTTGGGATAAAATTCGAAAATGGCTTTAAAAAACTCATCAAACCCATTATCCCACATTCATCCCACTAGCGAAAACTGTTTATATGCAAAAATGAGAATATGTTAATTTGAAGGAAGGTGAGGAGGCTATTTGCGCATGTGCCCAGTCATCTGATGCCTTAGTTTCTATGCCCAAAAATGGAGGAAAAAAAATTTTGATGAAAGTGACACGTGGCATCCGGTCGCGCAGTCGGGAGAAGGATTGCAAGTAACCGCCAGGATTTAGAGACTTGACGACTGGCCGCTAGCGGTTAGTCACAAAGTAGCCAGATGGAGAAGATGACTACTATGATGAGGAGTTAACCCCCTGTCGCATGGTCGCCAGATGGAGTTAGCCACCAGATGTTAGTCGCTAGGTCGTGCAAGGTTGACAGTTGAGTTAAAAATTGCTCACGACTTGGAAACTGAGGTTGGTCGCATGGTCACTAGTTAAAAATGCTAAGTGGAAATTTATTCAGAGACTGTGTGATTGTGGTTGGTCGCATGGTCGCCAGATTTAACCATGGTTAGTAAAAATATTTAGAGACTTAGAGACAAAGAAGAAAGCTAACCAGGGTTAAGGGCACAGTTAGGACTAGTTTGTAGCAGTGAATCAGTGTGTGCCACTTGTCAAAATCTGGTGGCATTTGGGTTTAAAATGTAGAAAATAGGGATTTCAAAGGAAATTTAAATGATGTGCAAATTTTAAAGGGTAAAGTGCATAGTTTGCAAAAGTATTTTATTTCAAATATTAAGAGATGCATTCCGGGAAGATGTTTCAACACATGAGAGATCAAATTTTTGCAGAATAAAGAATTAGATTTGGACAAAATGAAGATCAAAGAATGGGATCAGATTTGCATATGAGGTATGAGACAAAATGCACATATATTTTATTGCAAAAATCAGATTTATTAGAGCTTTCCGGGAGGTTTTTTGAGCAGATATTTTCTCAGATTTCATAGATATTTTCTCAGCAGATGAAATCAGATTTGATGGATTTCTCAGTGGAAGATGATGGATATTTGCAAGGGATAAAATCATATTTTGAAAAGACAGATGGAGTCAGATATTTTGAAATGGAGGAATGAGTGAAAATCAAATTTTAAGAAGAGGGACAGGTGTATGACAAGCATGAATTTTAGGGTTTATTTCTCTTCTTTATATTCTCTTCTCTTTTCTATTTTTGGGGGTTCTGATTTCAGGTTCCTATTTTGGTTCTTGTGGAGGTTCCTAGTCTTGTTCTTGTTCCTGTCTTTGCCTGGTGCATTACAAGTTACCATTGGTTTGAAGATTTTTATTTGTAAAGCATACTTCTTTTTCATGCTTAGTTCTTGAGTTTATTGTCTGGATATCTAGAAACAATTTGGATTAATAAGAATATAGTGCAGTTCCTACTCATTGTTGTCTTGTCTCTTTTGACTGTGTTTATGCTCTAGTATAGTTCATTTGTAAGGCATCTAAAATATACCTACTACAAGGTAGTGTGTCTAATCATTTGTGAGTCTTTCTCAAGGAGAGAGTTAAATTTTGTAAATGGTTTCAGAGAGCAAGACATGATTGTGAAAATCTGATGAAGAAGTATTGAGTTGAGTAGATTTTTTGGAAGGCATCCAATCTGGATTGTATGAAGTTTGTAAGGCATTCTTCAGTATTCCATTAGTTTTTTATTGTTGACATATGTTTTCATTGACTCTTTGCCCAAGGAATAGGCACTGATCTAGAGTTTGCTAAGCAAGTGTTTTCTCCATTCAGTTATACACAAATTAATTAATTTCATCAAGTTTTTAGAAAAAATGAGCTGAACTTATTAAGGACTCATATCAGAAGGATATTATCCAATCCTTAGCAATTAGCCTTTCTCTTGCCTAAAAGAGGTTGCATTCAAGTATATGAGGTATACTATCATCATTAGGTAAGTGTTGCAAGAAAAAGTGCTAATAAATTGGTGACTCCGCTGGGGAATAAAAGTGATTAAGTCAGTATAAGTAAGTTATAGCCTTGCTTTGCTAAAATATCCCAGAGTCTGGTTATAGAGTCATTGTTTGTAAAAACATATTCCTCAAGCTCTTGTAAAGTGAGTCAGGCCTATTTTTCTGTCATTGCAAAGTATCTGAAAGTCCAAAGCTATTGAAGAAATGTTACACAATCTCACTACTGGTGAGTGGCGACTCTGAGCTTTGATTTGCACCAGTGTGCACATTAAAGAAAGATTACAAAGAAGGTGAACTTGCAGTGACAGTGATAGCAGATTTCTGCATGTTTTGAAGCTGATTTAAAGGTGTTTTCAAAGCACATATTTTGCAACAGCTCAAGTACATCCAGGTATTTTAAATTTTTTTAATAATTTTCCTTATCAAGTGATTGTAGCACTAAAGTAAAAAGGAATCAGTTGAAAAAGAGGTTTATATATTTCAAGTTTTTACTTGCATTTTTGCAAAATCTAAATGAGATATGTAATAAGTAAGAGTGGCAGTTTGTAATCTTTTTCAACTGCTAAGATTTCACAGTCTAGGGATTGGAGGGGTAGTAATTTGTTTGGGGTAATCAGTTTTGAAGGTATCCCCGGATACCCAAATCATATTCCATCGAAGGTTAGGGAATGTTTACCAAAGTTTACTGGTTGTGATGAACAGTCAGCTGAAGAACATTTAGAAAGATTTGTTGATTTGGTAGACAATCATAATATCTCACATGAGGATGTATTGATGAAACTTTTTGTAATGTCCTTAGTTGACATTGCAAGAGACTAGTTTAAATACCTACCTCATGGCTCAATAGAATCCATGGAAGCATTAGATACTTGTTTTATTAAAATATTTAGTGATTTTGAGCAGCTTAGTGATATAGAGCAATACAATGAAGAAGAGCACAGTGATGAACATGGAATATCTGAATCAAATGATTTTATATCAGAGTTTGATCTTATCAAAGTAGAGACAGATATGTTGAGGTGAACGCTTCAAGAGAGGGTGGTGTTACTTTTATAAGGACACATGAGCAGAGAGGAAGGTGAATCACCAAATAATTTTTTCATAAGATTCACTAATAAGATACAAGGCTACGGTATCATTTTTTGTCCTCAGGAGTATGTATGGGTTGAGTTATTTTTTCAAATTTGTTTCCCTCATACATGTAAGTTATCAATTGCTTAGAGGGCAAAATTTTTTTAGCAAGTTATAGAATGGATGGAGGGTTTAGAAGATGCTTCTTCTAAAGACATATCTGATGTTGAAAGCAATGATAGTGAACCTGAAATTTATGAGATTATTGAAGAATCTAATGATAAATCTGACAGTGAATCTAAATTTAATGATATTGAAAGTGATAAAGATGAATATATGTTTAGTGAAGATGAAGAGTCTACTACTGGTGAAGATATTTCTGATTATGATATTGATATAAAGCTTTATGAACAACAAGACAATGAGAAAGATATATGCAACCAGCAAGAGGATGATTATGATGCAAACATAAGTGTTTGTAGTGAGATCACTACACAAGAAGATATG
>MU228305.1:773695-785394 GCA_018584345.1 Thuja plicata
TACAAGACTCCAACAAAGAAGAAATTTGCAGCATCATGCAAGAAGACAGTAAGGAGATAAATGAAGAAGATGACTGTTGTTCCCTTCATAGTGAACAAATTACAGAGATTTTATCTTTTGAGTATCTTAGATATTCAGGAAATAAAAGCTTTGAACTTTCATGTCCAACACATATTGATTTTGACAAGGAAAGTGAATCAGTGCATTCTGATGTGGACATATGTGATACTATTTCTTCTTGCACTCCTTCTTCATTAGGCTACAGTACAATTCAGTTTGATTTATCAGATGATGAGGGTTTTAGTATGGTTTCAGATTCAATAGATATGGAAATTCCAAGTATTGAAGTGATTATTGATTTAGAGAATAGTGTGGATTTTGAATCTTTTCTTGATTCAAAGTCTGCCTTTGAACTATTTAATAGTGGTCAATTAGTGGCTCAAGTTTCAAAGGAAGAAATTGAATGTGCCGGTATTTTCCCTCCCACCCACCACTTTTCTTTGAGTTTGTTTGATGATGATGAATTGCAAGGTGCTCCTATTTTTGATGCTAAGGTTGTTGCTCCATATCCTAAGATGATTTATCGTGTTATTTTTGATGAATGTCCTAAGTTTGACGATCATTTTCAAAGTGATAAGTCTTCTCTGATTTTGCATGATATGCAAGTGATGGATGTGAATGAACTTAATGATGCCTATCCAAGCAATATGACCAAGATTGAGTATCCCCCCTTTCAGTTGAATGGTGAGTTTTTCAGTTGTGGTTTACAGATGAAAGATGATAAATGTTACAGATATCAAAGCATGTTCTTATCTAATGAATGTGACATATATAAGCCACAAATTTTTTATGATGGAAATCTGCCTAATATTTATGGAAGCTCATATGAAGAATATGTGGATTTTTTTTCATGTGATGAGTTGATACAAGATGACAGTGGATTGGATCAGACAGATAAGAGTGGCACTGTTATCCTATTTTTGAAACATGGGGCAGAGAGCTTTGTGTTTGACAGAGGTAAGAGTTGATCTCAGCTATGGGGCTTTGGGCCTCTTGTGGATAATGGACATATTGTACAGTTGCTTTCCCTTTCAGTTGTGTGTTTTCTTTCAATAAGAGGTTTCCCAATTTTTTAGAAGAGAGAAAATTTTTGAGAGGTGAAGGTGTCAGTGAGAAGGAGAAAGAGATAGGGTAAAATCTGATTTTTAGTTATGGGGTGGTCTGCTACTCCAGAGATTTGTGGTTCTCAGTATAAACTTGCATTTAACCATCCTCAGTCAGAGCCACTATTGGTCTTCTCAAATTTGGAACAAATTTGGAGTCACCATGTTAAAATTTTCAGATAAGCGAAGTGAATACCCTTAAAATTTTGTGTGAGAAGGCTCAGTTAGAATGCTTGTAAGGATGCCCGGATGATTTTCATGAGGTACCAAGTGGGAAGAAGGTTCAGTACTTTCCATTTGGCATATGTAGTGGGTTCCAACTCCTAAATTCCAAATCTGACATGTTTAGGGAGTAGTCATTTTGAGGGGATCACGTAATTTTGCATGTTGCTAAAGTGTCATTTTGTTGTCTGGGGCCTACTTTGCTTCTGAATATATTGCACCCTGTTGAGTTTCATAAGCCATCACTTTGGGAATGTGTTTCATGCATATCAAAGAGCTTATGTTTCAGATCTCAGGTCATTATCAATCCTTTTGATAGGTTTTCATACTTCCCGAAGTTGGTTGCTCAGAATTGTTTGCATCTTGGTTCTGCCTAACAATTTGAATAACCCAGTTTGATAGGTTATAACTTTTGACCAATTGATTCAATTGAGAAAATTCATTTTGTACTATGTTCCAGTGGTCACACACTCCATTTTTTCCAGTTTGCAGATCCCTATGAAATTAGATGACAAGTTTTCTAGAACCATTTTTTTAGTGAATAATTCTGATTTCCTGAGTTTTCAAGTACAGAATAGCTAAGTTGTCCACTTTGAGGTCTTGAGAATGTGTACCCGGTTGAACATTTTGGATAATTGAGTTTTCCCTCATATTGTAAACATAGGAGTGCACCTATATGAGGATTTATAGATTCTTTCCAATCCAGTTGTTCACTTTGCCAGAGCCTTTCCATTTCTGATTTATTAAAGTTTCACTGAAAAATGCTAAATTCATAATTAAATCACATACTTTGTGGTTTGCCTATTTGCACCTCATTCTAGGTCAGACATAATTGAAGGTTTCTCTACATTGTAGACCTAGAAGTGAACTCATCTGAAGATTCCCAAACTTTGACCAATCCGGTTGATCACTTTTCCAAATTAAATCCAAATCAATTTTCTGCATATTTGCATGTTAAAGTTCAGAAAAATGTTAAGATGCTAACATTTGCAGATTGGTATCAGTTCAATAGTTTGTTTTCAGAGGAAGACAACTGAGATTTTGCATTCTACACATGACATTGATTCCATGATCATATGTTCATATTTTGAAGGTTTATTTTGGTGACTTTATGAATTCAGTTTCAGAGGCATTTTTTTTTAGTTTGTAGTGTAGAAAGGAGTTAAGTTTGCAAAATGGTCATTTTAGGGAAATGATAACTTTCCGTCTGAATGTTATTCTCAAGATCTGATTATGGGACCATTTTCATTGCATATGAATGTACTATTTGACCTAATGGTGAATTTTCAGAGCTTGTTTCAATGATTTTGCAGTGGTCAATCTGAAGGAGATTTATGTTGTTTCAGCATTTGCATTTACACAAGTTTTCTAAAAGGTTAAGTTTGCACTGTTATATCTTGCGCCTGAGGATGAATCTGGAAAGACCTTGTTGCATGTGTATTCAATGGTAATGAATGAATCCTTTTGCTGAATGCCAGAGTCAGATTACTTGTTTTAGTAAATTTTTGAGACCAGTTCCGGAAGCTAGTTACCATTAGAGGTTCAGTTTGCAAAGGTAATTGCAAAGTGGCTAGTTTGATGTCATTGAGATAATTTGCATAATGGTTTGTACCTAAAGAAGGTGAAAGCATATTCAAGGCATCAAAACTATGAATTAAAACACCAAGAGGGCTGCATATTTGAAACATAGGAGTTGAAGTTTGAATACAAATTGACAAAGACAAAACTAATTTCAAATAACTCATGCAACATAAAGGCAAGGGTTTGAAAGACTTGGAATAAGTTTCACATCTGATAGTGAGCTACTTTTTATATCTCGATGGAGCCATTTTGCATAAGTTGGCAATGCTACCAAAGCTTCTTCATATGGATGAGTTACACTATTAATACAATGATTGAATGGAGTTGCACAAAGAAGCCACATAGGCAGTGGGAAACTTTAACATTTATAAATTCCAAAAAAAGCCTAGCCTGTACTATGTTCTATGAAGGGAATTCAAGACAAATACATAACCAATTTCAAGCAACTAATCTATTGTTTCCTGTGCACCATAGTAAAGGGGGAAATTGAAGTTTTTAAATACAAAACATTGGGTGGGAAAATGTGCAGCTCCTGGTAGAGAAGGCTACGCAATGTTTCATGAGTTTGGGGAAATTAGTCAACCCATGGAGAATTTGAAATAGAGTGCCTGCACCAATGATGGAGGAAGTGGAGGATTAAAAACTTTTAAAATTAACAAATGCAGATGTCAAAGGGAGAGGTTGCATAAGAGATTAGAAGAGTATAGAGAGATAATGTTGCACAGTGCACAATGGAGGATGATTTAAAAGGCTTGTAAAAATGCAAATAGCCAGGCATTGTTTATTACATCTGCCCAGACAGATAGGTTGCACAGAATTTGAAAAGTAGAGAGCAGTAAATACAAATTGCTTAGCAATTGCTCATGCCATGAAAGGAGGAGAGCCCACGCTATTTTTGGGGGCCAATATGAATGCAATTTTATGCCAATAGCCAGCGCCAACAAAAGGGAATAGTTTATTCTATTTTGATGATTTTTGGAATTATAAAACAAACCTACATTTTCCAGCAGCTTGCATAAGTATTGGAGGAGAGAATGAAACAATGCAAATGCAAAATCTGAAACCACAAAGATGCTACGATAGCATTTTATGGAGAAGTTTGAAGTTTTTTGAAAGATTTTAGGTTAAATCTACAAAAGTGACTCCATGGAGAGTGGCGCCTTGACCACTGGAAGACATTGGTGGTTTCCATTTGCAATAAAACAATGTTTTTAATGAGAAGCATCCACCGAGGTTGTTTAAAAACTTGAAAACAGTGAAATTGTTTTGTCCCATATTCCCTGTGCGGGGGCATTTTTAGTATTTATATACTAAAATGCTTAGTATATCAAATAAGTAAGAGAGCCTAGAGGATCTTGGCAGGTTATTGAGGGCTGGAGGAATGGATGCATGGGCGGTCCCCTAAGTTTTGGGATAAAATTTGAAAATGGCTTTAAAAAACTCATCAAACCCATTATCCCACATTCATCCCACTAGAAAAAATTGAGATGTTTATATGTCAAAAGGAGAACATGTTAATTTGAAGGAAGGTGAGGAGGCTATCCATGTGTGTGCCTAATCATTGGATGCCTTGGTTTCTATTCCCAAAAATGGAGGAAAACAAATTTTGATGAAAGTGACACTCGCATCCAGTCGCGCAGTCAGGAGAAGCATTGCAAGTAATCGCCAGGATTCAGAGACTTGGCGACTAACCGCTAGTGGTTAGTCACAAAGTAGCCAGATGGAGAAGATGACTATTGTGATGAGGAGTTAACCGCCGCTTGCATGGTCACTAGATGGAGTTAGCCACCAGATGCTAGTCGCCAGGTCGTCCAAGGTTGACATTTGAGTTGAAAATTGCTCGCGACTTGGAAACTGAGGTTGGTCGCATGGTCGCCGGTTAAAAATGCTAAGTGGAAATTTATTCAGAGACTGTGAGATTGTGGTTGGTTGCATGGTTGCTAGATTACATAGAGGTAAAGAAAGATATAAAGGTAAATTACTATTGGTCTATTTTAATTACAAAGAAATTGGACATTTTTCTGCTACATGCCCTAACAAGAGAAAGGATGAAAGAGACAATGATAGATCTTATGAAAATAAGTATGACAAAAGTGATGACCAAGACTACAAAAGCAATCGACACTCTTACAAAAGAGATAAACAAGATTACAAGGACAAAGGTAAGAAGTCTTGTTACCTAGTTGAGAAAAAAGATGAAAATTCTTATACTGATTCTGATGAAGATATTGAGGAGGTATTTGTTGCTATGAAGGATGATTTAGACAAAGAAGAAAGGTATGTTTAAACAAAACTCATATCTAAAGTTAGAAAATATAATGTCTAGATTATTGATAGTGGTTGTACTAATCACATGACTAGAGATAAAGAAAAGTTTGAAACTTTTGAATATTATAACGGTGGATCAGTTAGGATGGGTAATGAGTCACCCTGCCTAGTTGAAGGAAAAGGTACCATCATGTTGAATAATCTCATCAGATGTGAAAATACATATTGGGTGAAAGGAATTAACTATAATATTTTGAGTGTTTCATAGCTGAACAAAAAAGGACACCGAGTTTCATTTGAGAACAAAAAGGCAATGATCTATAATGGAAAAAGAAAGTTGATCAGTATTGGTGAATAAACAAAAGGTAATATATTCTATATTGATAATATTCAGATCACTTGTTTATTGGCTATAAATGAAGACATTTGGTTGTCGCATAAAAGGTTATGTTATGTGAGTTTTGACAACATGGTTAACATAAGTATGAAAAGAAAAGTGAGAGGCTTACCGAGTATTTCAAAGCCTGACCATGTTATGTGCAAGAATTGTCAAATAGAAAAAATGACAAAGTATAGTTTCAAGAGAAAAACCTACTCATATAATTATATTTTGGAGTTAGTCCATACTGAATTATGTGGACCAATGAGAAGAAAGAGCTATTATTGTGATAGATGCTTTATTGTTTTTGTTGATGACTATTCTAGGATGATGACTACCATGTTCTTAAAAGAGAAATATGAAGCATTTAAGATGTTCAAATGGTATAAAGCTAAAGTTGAAAAACAAAATGGAAAAGAACTGAAATGTTTAAGATTAGATAGAGGACAATTTATTTATGATGAACTCACTAAATTTTGTAAGGAGCATGGGATTACAAAACAAGTTTTTGCATTGAGAACACTACAGAAAAATGGGATTGTTAAAAGGAGGAATAGATCAATTTTTTATTCTACCAGAACAATGATTATTGAAAAAGGCATCACACAAATATTCCCCAGAGAAGTTGTAAGTATTGTTGTCTATACACTGAACCGAGTTCAATTGAATAAAGACACAAATAAGACACCTTATGAGCTATGGTATAGATACACACCAAATGTGAGTTATTTTATAATTTTTGGAAGTCAATGTTATATGCTAAGATATGATAGAAATTAGAAACTCTCTTCTAAAAGTGATGAAGGAATATTTCGAGGATACTCTACTAAAAGCAAAGCTTATAAATGTTTGAATAAATCTTCTAACAAAATCATTGAGAGTGAAAATTTTAAAGTGGATAAAATTTTTGAGAAATATGATGAGGAAAGCAGAAAGGAACCTGAAGATTACAAAATATTTGTCTACATTGAAGAAAATACAACTGAGCAACAGGCTACACACACCGAGAATAAGGAAAATTCTCACAATGCTAAACCAAGTCATGACGAAAAAAATGAAGAACGAAGATATGAACTTGTACTTGCTAAATATGTCAAAAGAGACCATCCATAGGACCAGATCATTGGGGACCAAAGAGAAGGAATGAGAACAATAAGTAAGTCACTTAACAATAGATGTTTGATTTTCAATTTTGAGCCTAAATCTGTTAATGCTGTACTTGAAAATCAAGAGTAGGTTAGTGCAATGAATGAAGAGATTAAACAGATTGAGAATAATAAAACATGGACATTAGTACCTTGACCAAGTGACAAAAATATCATTTGCACCAAATGGATTTTCAGAAACAAACTTAATGAGAATGGAGAAGTCACAAGGAACAAAGCAAGATTGGTATGCAAAGGGTATGCACAAAAAGAGGGTATTGACTATGGAGAAACCTTTGCACCCATTTCTAGACTAGAAGGAGTAAGAACTCTACTTTCTTTTGTTGCTTTTACAATATTCAAAGTATACCAAATGGATGTTAAATGTGCATTTCTGAATGGAATACTAGAAGAGGAGGTATACATTGAACAACCTAAAGGGTTTGTTGATCCTATCAAGAGTAACATGGTTTGTAAACTACACAGAGCCTTGTATGGATTGAAACAAGCACTGAGAGCATGGTATGAAAGACTTCACTCTTATCTCATTAGTATTGGATTTGTTAGAACAATTGACAACATTAATCTGTATTTAAAAGGAGATACCATTGATAAGATTTTGATTGCTTAGATATTTGTTGATGATATCATATTTGGAGGTAATGATACGCTAGGCAAGTCATTTTCTGATGAAATAAGCAGAGAATTTGAAATGTCAATGTTTGGAGAGATCAATTTTTTTATTGGTCCATAGATTCTACAATAGGCTGAAGGCATCTACATCACACAATCAAAATACATCAAAGAAGTTATGAAGATATTCAAGATGGAGGACTCCAAACCAGTTGGAACACCTATGTGAACTGGATGCGAATTGACAAAGGAAGACAAGACAACCGAGGTAAATGAAACCTTATATAAACTTATGATTGGTAAACTAATGTATGTTGTACACACTAGACCTGATATAGCACATGTAGTTGGTATAGTTGAGAGATTCTCTGCTAACCCCAAGGAATCACACATGACTGTTGTTAAAAGAATTATGAGATATCTAAAGAATACTGAAGACTATTGGTTCAGGGCACCCAGACAAAGATATGCAAAGGGGTCACTTGGGTTGTTCACAAAGACTAAATGATCAAAGAGATCGATATGTTTGAATGTAATATGGCTTGAAGCCAATTTAATGTAATTGTATACAATTGAATGTAATGCAGCCTAATGTATAAAGGCATGAAAGGATGTAATAAGATTTTATTGCCTAAGGTGGCATAGTAGGCCTAGAAGGCTAATAGGTTAAGTCTTAGAGTAGAATAGTGGATTTAATGTTTCGTTAAGGTCCTTCATGGAAAAATTCTAAAGTCATAGTTTGTAGAAAGTCAATTAGACAAGTTTTAGTGTTTAAAGATTTGAATGTAACGATTATATTCCTCATGGAGGGAAAATTCTAAAAATATACTATATTGCATGTTGAAGAATCCCAATCGATGGGGATTAGTTAAAAAAGTTATTCTATGTCTATGTAAGCCTTAAAAGGCAAGAGAGCACAAGAGGTTGATAGAGGTTAAGTTTTAGATTGTAGATTGTACATACTACATTGTTTGAAGCAATGCAAGATTGTTTTCTTGCAAATTTGAAGACTTGTTTGATGTAACATTGATCCACAAGCTTGGTTATAGTTGCATGATGGTTTTTAGAGTATATTAGATCAACTGGAAACCTATGTAATTATGTTTTGTCATTTTAGTATTGACTGTACTGTAGAAGTACACAATCTTGTTTTGTCTTTCACTGTAGATTTGTAAGATCCATCCCCTTTTTGTACATACTATAACTTGGGGATGGATCCACACTTGTTATATGGTTTCCTAACATGAATAATGCAAGAGTTAAGGTTTTTTGCAGAGAGTAAGAGGAGATGATCAAGTTTTGATAGTGTTAAAGGGTTGCATATATGGTGCATGATTATAACAGCAGAGGATCTAGTCATTTGAGGGGGTGATTTTGTGTTTGAATCTATTAAAGGATGGTCTAATAGTTGTGAATCATCCATTTATTTGATGATATGGTGAGTGGAGGTCAAAAATTGGCCAAGCCCTAGATTTTAGGGGTTTTTGAGAGTAAATTAGGTCTTTTTCATACAAAGAGGTCAGAGAACCAAATTGGTTTTAGAATCCATGGTTTGGGGTCTTTTGATGACTCTATTGAAAGTATCAAGGTCTGATGACAAGAACTGATAGTAGTTTCTTTGTAAATTGGGTCGGATTAACCCTCCTAGTTTAGGGACAGTGGTAGATTTGAGTGGGTTTGTCTAAAACACCTAAGGTTGGTTTTGAGATATGTTATCAAGCTTGGAAAATGGTAATCCAATATGTAATTTTTTTATGGAGTTGTTTGGGAAAATTTTGAGAAAGGATTTTAAAATTCTCACTGTTGTACTACTAGGACAATGCGAGAATGGATAGTTTGGTCCAAGAAGACATAATGGTTATAAGAATGAGTCTAGGTGTGAATGATTGGATGATTTGAGTGTATTGGGGTCCTTAGAGGAGTTAGGGTCACCATTTGAAAAAAATTTTGAGGATTGTGGTTGTAGAAGCCTATAGGGTGAAGAGTGCATGATATGGAATTGAAGCATGATTAAATAGTTGAGTGTGAAGAAGTGGATGACTTCATGATGTGGAGTCTAGTGGAGGGTAAGAGAGATTTAATTTGACCTTTGATAGGTCTATGGAGTGAAATAGGTCGAGAAGTGATCTTAAAATGAATATTGAAGGAGTTGTTGCCAAGAAACAAGAAAAGAGTTATGAAACCATGAAGAAATCTTATTCACCACTAGCCTCTGTGTCAAGGGGTATCAGATATTAGAAGATGCCTTTGGGAGAAGAGTTGGAGAAGACAATATGATATTTTGAAAACCTAGAATCCTTTGTTGAACCCTTAGAGTTGAATTATCCCTTGAGAGTTTTCCAAGGTGGTGATTCAAAGTTCAATGGATCTTAGATTGTAGAAGAGGACAAAGATTGCTTATTGAAGGATAGAAAGGTTCATGCCATCATGGATAAAGATTTGGGTACCAGAGAGACTCATGGATACTCACAATTCAGAACACAATGAAAGTGTATGAATAAGGTTTGTAAAATGGTCATTTATAGTGGTTCATATTTCAATTTTTTTTCAGTTGAGATGGTTGAAAAGTTGAGTCTACAACATATAGTGCATAGAAGACCTTACAAGGTACATGGGTTACATGTTGAAAGCCAAGTTGAATTGACAAAGCAAGCATATGTTCACTTTAACATTGGACCCTATAAGGATGTTGTCTTGTGTGATTTTATTCCATTGGTAGGATGTCATTTGATCCTTGGGAGGGCATGACAGGTAGAGAAACATACTCTTTATGATGGAGCACTAAAAAACTATACCTTCATGCATGATGGAGAGAAAATGAGATTGAAATCATTGAAGGAAGATGAAGCATCATGGAAGATGCCAAAACATTGTTTACTTGAAAGAGTTGAGTTCCTAAGATGAAGGGAACAAGAAGAGGATAATGTGGAAGGCAGGGTAGAAGCTAGTGCTTTGGAGCAGAAGTCATATGATAGGGCACAAAGAGATGTGGATAAGATCAAGATCATAGAGGAGAGAATAGATGGCATGAATGTTTCTTGTGAATGACTAGATGTACAAGAAAAGGTGCATGTGCAAATGAGAAAGGATGAGAAAGAGTATGCGGATACTTGTGAGGATGACATGACAAAGAAGAAGATGGTGATGTGTATGCCTAGATAAGAAAGGGCACATGGATTTATGATGACAAAGAAAGAGAAGAATATTGTAGAGGTTGTTGATGGAGATGTGGAGTGTGTGGATGAAGACATCCAAGTGGGGAAATCTAAGTGTGCATTGAGAGTTACTATTGAGATGAAGAAACATAGAGCTATAAAGGAAGCTATTGATGAAACATTTTCATGCCAAGGAGGATGGCATTGGAATGAGGAATTGAAAGAGGTCTCAAAGATGCAAGGGACCTTGGGGAGTGAAGAATTCAAACTCTTAAAAATAGGGTTGAAAGAGGAAGCCAATAGTTGGCATAAAAGGATGAGGAAGAGAGTTGTGTGGCCTAGCAAAAGGATTATTGTAGAGGGGAGTCTACTATAGAGAGAACTCACTGAGAGAGTTCAAGGAGTTTTTGATGAGGAGAGTGTACAAGTTGTTGAGAGTTGTAAAGAAACCAGTTGTCAAAGTCTTGAAGACAAGACATATTTGTGGAATGACTTAGATTCCATAGTTGAGGAATGGAAAAACAAGGGTGGAGTAGTGAAAGAATGCCTAGGAAAGGGACATGAAGATGTAAGAGAACATGGTCATGAAGAGAAATTATTCACTGAATTATCTAAAAATACAAAGACATCACAAGGAGTGTGTGAGCAAGAAGATGAAGTGCTAAAACCAATGAAGGAAGGAGTGGAGTACCAAACTGTAACCACCTGAATTTGGTCTGTCACAACTATAGACCCTATTTGCCCTAAGTGTGATCATACCCTCGATTTATGTCCAAACGACCCTGTTACTGCTTGGCATAATTCTTTGAATCAATTTAATATCCTAGGTGATTTTTATCACTGATTTATGTTAACTATTATAGCCATACAATTCAAATCAATTTCGACCAATCAAATCAAATCAAAATCAAACATGGCTATAGTATTTAATTATAAAGGAATTAAATAAATCCCTAAATCAAATATTCACTTGCAATCAACCCATTCCCCTAGTCTATTTAATTTAATTAAAATGGCTATAGTCTTCTAATTATTAAAAAGCAATTAAATTGTTTAAATAATTAATTCCTATATTTCTAAATGAATTAAATAAATTTATTTCATTTATTAATATTCCCCTAAACCCCAACCTAACCCATCTCAACCACTTCTA